>JAYESA010001117.1:0-62412 GCA_036927795.1 Iris macrosiphon | reverse complement strand
TCAACAGAATGGGGTAGCAGAAAGAAAAAATAGAATATTTCTTGATATGATTAATGCTATGTTAGGTAGTTCTGGTTTATCTGATTATTTGTGGGGGAAAGCCCTTCTTTCTGCATGTCATATCTTAAATAAAGTTCCTTTCAAAAAGACTGATAAGACCCCTTATGAACTTTGGAGAGGTAGAAAGCCATCTTTGAAATATTTCAAAGTGTGGGGGTGCTTTGCTAAAGTTTCTGTCCCGCCTACCAAGAAAAGAAAATTGGGACCAAAGACCGTAGATTGTGTATTTTTGGGATATGCCAAAAAAGTACTGCTTATAGATTTCTTGTAATTAAGAGTGAGGTAAATTATATTGATGCTAACACAGTCATGGAATCTAGGGATGCTACATTTTTTGAAAATGTTTTTCCATTGAAAAATAGAATTTCTAGTTCTTCTATTTCTACACAAGTCTCTGTTGTAACCTCTAGTTCACAACCAGAGGAGATTATCCCAGTAGAACCAAGGAGAAGTAAAAGAACAAGACGAGAACCAAACCTAGGTGAAGATTTTTTCACCTACCTCGTTGAAGAGGATCATATATCTTATCAAGGGGATATGTCCTTAGTTGATTCCTTATTTTGGAAAGAGGCCATAAATAGTGAAATTGATTCTATTATATCAAATAGAACTTGGGATTTGGTTAACCTTCCTGTAGGTTGCAAACCAATAGGTTGCAAATGGATCTTCAGAAAGAAGTTAAGACCTGATGGGTCTATTGAGAAATTCAAAGCCAGGTTAGTGGCTAAAGGGTTCAAACAAAGAGAAGGGGTAGACTTTTTTGACACTTACTCTCATGTTACAAGAATTGCTATAATTAGAATGTTAATAGCTATTGCATCTGTTCATAAACTGTTTATTCATCAAATGAATGTAAAAACTACATTTCTGAATGGAGATTTACAGGAAGAGATCTATATGGAACAACCTGAAGGGTTTGTTGTTCCAGGGCAAGAACGCAAGGTATGCAAATTAATTAAATCTCTCTATGGGCTGAAACAAGCGCCAAAGCAATGGCATGATAAATTTGACAAGGTAATTCTATCATATGGTTTTGCTATTAATGATTCTGATAAATGTGTATATAGCAAAACAATTGGTAACTCTTGTGTAATATTATGCCTGTATGTTGATGATATTCTTATTTTTGGTACTGACATGGATATTATTTATGATATCAAATCATTTTTGTCTCAAAATTTTGATATGAAAGATTTAGGACCTGCTGATATAATTTTAGAACTTAAATTAAGTCGCACTTCTGAGGGAATTGGTATATCCCAATCTCACTATATAGAAAAGGTACTAAAAAGATTTAACTATTTTGATTTTAAACCTGTAAGCACTCCATATGATGCAAGTATCAGGTTAAAGAAGAATAAAGGAGACAGTGTGGCTCAGTTGAAGTATTCTCAGCAAATCGGATGCCTGAACTATATTGCTAATCGTACCAGACCTGATATTTCCTACGCAGTAGGAAAGCTTAGTCGGTATACTAGCAATCTGAATAGTTCACATTGGACTGCCTTGGAACGCGTAATGAGATACCTAAAGGGCACGATATCCCATGGATTATTCTATGGAGGATACCCATCTGTATTAGAAGGGTATACTGATGCGAACTGGATCTCCGATACAGATGAGACTAAAGCCACAAGTGGATATGTATTCATATTGGGTGGAGCTGATGTTGCGTGGAACTCTACCAGGCAGACCTGTATTTTTAGATCTACTATGGAGGCAGAATTTATAGCTCTTGACCTCACCAGTGAGGAAGCAGACTGGTTTAGGAATCTGGTAACATATATTCCTCTGTGGAGCAAACCAGTTCATGTTATCCTTGTACACTGTGAAAGCCAAGCTGCAATAGCAAAGGCTCAAAGGATAAGTTATAATGGAAAATCCAGACATATACGTCTGAGGTATAATCGGGTGAAGCAATTGCGATCCAGTGGAGTAATTACAATTGACTTCGTCAGATCAAAGAACAATCTAGCAGATCCTCTAACGAAAGGGCTCTCAAGGAGACTTATGTTGGAGACGGCAAGAGGAATGGGGTTAAAGCCCATAGATTGAGTCACCTCAAAGGCAACCCAACCTTTGATTGGAAGCACAAAGAAAAGGTTCAATGGGTAACAACAAAATTGATGTGTGACTGGAAACACTATATGATAGTAATTGTAAAGAACTATTCCTCTAATGTATAGTGTTGATCTGCAATAAATAAAATGGTGATTATAAAATCTCAATGAATCTGTGGCTTGTAAAGCAGGGTATATAAATTACAGAATACCTAGAAAGATTCACCTATTTAGAGTGAAAGTGGGGCCTCTTTCTAAGGGAACTCGGGCTGTTCTCTAGAGCTCTTAAGAAATCGAGATAGCACATGGCCGAAAAGTGCACAACTGTTGATACGATCAAATGCCTACAATGTGTTTGTGTGTATGTTGAGTCTGCACACGTAAGATCCTAAGTTCAAGGCTTAAGTCACTTTGGGTCTGTATAGATGAGATGTATAATACTAAGGGGAGGTTCAAGTCCGGAAGACACCTTCCTCTGATACACAGTGTGATTGTCCATATCTTATTTTCCTTCCTATATGTCCTATCGTGCTATACTTCCTTTTTTCTTTTGTTGAATCATGTGGGGGATTGTTAGATTTATTTAAACCATATGATTCAACAAAGCAACTCCTTTCTTTTAGTCCCACATGGGAAAGGAGAAGTCATTCTTCTTTCCATATATATTGCTTTACCCCTCTTAGTGGATAAGTGGGCTTTATAGGGGATGGGCTTGATCTCATCCAACCCGCGAGCGGGTGCACAATTTAATGCGTATTTTTATGCATTTATTATTCGTGCACTTAGAACTTAGCACGCTTGCGCACCGCAGAACGGACACGGGTACAAAGGTAATTTCATAACTTATTTTATTTTATTTTTTATTTTCGTTGATTTGGTCTGGTGGGTTGCTGGTCTTCCGCGGAACTGTTCTCACGTAATCCCGTTACGAAAAAAGTTGGAAAGGTTACGTGAGAGATATATCCAGGACACGAGTCTGAGATATGAAAAAACAGAAATCGATTTTTCTTTTCTCTCTCTCGCTCTCTGTTCGGACAAAAGAACAATCTCACAGAGATGAAAAAGAAAAAAAACACCAGAACCAAAATTCCTCCAAAACTTCTCCGTCCAATCTCTATTTTTCGGGCAATGTTGTGATCGTTTGTGGGATTCGCCACCGGGTGCACGGTGAAGTGAATCGAAGGATTCGTTGTATCTCGGGGATAGATCGCCAGGAACCCACTGCACTGTTCGTGGGACAAAATTCTATTCTAAGGACAGCGTGTAACGTGCCTCGAATCCTATACTATTTCTTGTCTTTAATTTTACATCTTCCTATTTGCATTATTTAGGAATTTAACCAACAATCTTAGAATAGAATTTTCGTAGCTTCTGTCTACTATTTATTTTCTGGTTGAAAAAATTCCTATCTATATGATGAACATCGCAGAAGAACTGACCACGAACATTCATAACTCCTCCAAACCGGAGAAGTTTGATGGCCTGAATTTTAAGAGATGGCAACGTAGGATGACCTACTAGCTGACTTTCTTGAAACTGGTTAAGGTTCTCAAAGAACCGGAAATCCAACCTGACTTACACGAACCTGCCAGGACCTACGAATTAGAGTCCTACAACGAGACAGACTTTATCTGTCACGGTAAAATTCTCAGTTATCTTTCTGACACCCTCTATGATATATATACTGTACTACCTCTACGTCCAGAGAGCTTTGGGAAGCTTTCGATAAAAAATACTCTAATGAAGGAGCCGGTTCTGAGATTTACATTGTTGACAGATTTTTAGAGTTTAAAATGGTAGATGAGAAGTCTGTTGTTGAACAAACTAATACCCTTCAAACTATCATACACGAGATGTCTCAGAAAGATATGCCATTTGCTGATAAGTTTCTAATTGCTGCCTTCATTAATAAACTTCCCCCATCTTGGAAGGAATTTAGTTTAAAACTAAAACATAATAAGGAACCCATGTCTTTAGATGACCTGTTTGTGTCCTTCCGCATTGAGGAAGAAGGTAGAACTAGAGACAAGGAACCTCTTAGTACTGAATTCGAGGCAAAGTTACACATTGTTGAAACCAAGGGAAAGCCTAAGGGCCAACCCTATCAACAGAGGAACAACCCCCAGAACAGGAACCCTGCAAAGAAACAGTTTCTTAAGCCAAGAGCTGTGATTGGGAAAGACAACAGACCTAAGCGGGAATGTTACAACTGTGGTAAGCCTGGTCACTTTGCTAGGCAATGCCGCCACAGGAAGAAGGGTCAGGGATTGTCACGCCCCAGTCCCAAAATACCAAGGGACTAGACACGTGACAATGGCCAGCAGCACGCACTGATGGACAAACCCAATTTAATGGATCCATCGGGGCATACTTAAGCTGTAATATAAGGTCTACAACAACAAGTCAGAACTAATCTTATCCACACAAAAGATAATAAGATCAACAGCAATAAGGAAAGTAAATCAAACATCCAGTCTCAGCAAAGTAATTCGAAGAACAACCCGATATAAAGTCTGTTATAATTGTTTAATTAAACAGGAAAGAGAGTCTATTTGCCATAATAACTGAGCATGGAGAAGCAGATGTTCAGGAGAAATCCTCAGCGATCACCTCGTCCTCAAGTACTGGTACAGTTCCGAGAAGTGCACCTGTTCCGTATACCTCTGGATAAATCTCGTCTGCTAATCCTGGGGACATAATCCGGATCCAGGTCCTCAGGGGACATAGCAAGGTACAGATAATACAAGCCAAAGATAATGCAGTGCAATAAGTAAATAAAACAATAGGGTAAACTATATAACCAACTATGTGAAATGCAAGTTGAGAGCATCACTAGAACTTAGGCTGATACCACTACAAGCTCTGTGTCGGGAAGCCGGTAGCAGTTATACTATGTGTTTTACTATGTGTTTACTATAGATTTTATATATATAAGAAATCAGCCTGTAGCCTGTGTGTCTCTCCCCACCCAATGTAATCACACGTCTCATGTCTATGACACGCAAGATCAAAACTAATGTAGCAAGTCATAATATGAACTAAAAATATAATGTCTATGTCAATCCTGCATCCTACACAGAATCATCATGAATATCTCAGGAAGATTCTGTATCATGATATGTGTCAGGTGTCCTGGGTATAATGTACTTGATATGGCAAGTACGAGAATGTAAATGTCACGATATCCATCTCTAGTTGACCTTATACAACCCCGCGTATGGTGTTGGCACCCGACTATTAATCGGAAGCTAAGTAAGTCAAACAGCCCTAGGTTTAAGCATGTACAACAGTTATAATTAAGGCACGCACATCCAACTCCATAAGGAGACGTGGATATCACAAAATAATGCTGGAAATACTCAATCACATAAACTAAAGCACGATGAGATATCAAGGCAAGCAAGGAAATACAAGACATCTAAAAACGACAAAATAGTCATACCTGCAATTAGTAACATCCAATCCCCAAGTGTCAGAAACAAGTCCACTAAGGTCACAGTCTGGAAAATATTTTTCAGTCAGGAAGGAGCAAAGTACATCTCTAAATAGCAGTTCTTTATTAATAATATAAACTATGTAGCAGTATATAGATGGAAATATACAAGATGCATGTATATGTACGAGAAATGTACAATAAAAGAAATACTGAAAATATTGTAAGTAAATACAGGAAAAGAAATAATATGTCAATGAGTAAGAATCCTATGACTAAGTGTGTGAGTACTAGCTTTAACATGTGATCGGTTTGGGACTAGTAAACTCATTACATTGGTTAGCGATCATCCTTGAGGTCAGGCTAATTTGTAGGAATAGCTATGATGCGAGTAATAGTCAGGCTAACCATATGTAACAGTGATGAGGCATGTAAATGGTAAGGCTGCACCGACGTGAGGCGTGGGTGAGCTATGATGCATATAAAGTTGGGTATGATCACATATCTACACTAAAATACTCTCCACCCCAGACTGTTATAGTAGATCCAACCATGGTACGCTATGGCACGGGATTCCCTAGGGAGGTAGCAAATCTCCCAGGGAATCAATGTCTGTACATGCACAAGATAACAAGGAAACAAGTCTTGTACAAGCTACACCATGAACAAGGAATAACATCTCATGAAGAGATCCGCATATACCAATCCGTGTAACCAGCATGTCGAAATATGGATATTTACACTAGATACAATGAACATAGGAGATATCATAAATTAGAAACTAATCAGAGATGTACTCGCCTTGGGTCCTTAGCTGGTAAAACCAATATCCTGTCCCAGAGTACCGTCTGGAGGATCCAACAGTCCTATATAATAAATTATAATATTGTATCAGATGCTACACTAACACACAATATAAATACACTGGCCTCAGGGCTATGCCAGGCATGGCACTGGTCAATCTAGGGTCAGTGTGCGTCAAGTCGCACGGGCGTCGCGTCTGTGATTGCCGGGCAAGACAGACGATCAAAACGGTATAGGACTTGCCAATACGTCAGCGTACGCATGGCAGTCAACTAACAGTTCACAGGATTATAGGTCAGGTGGAGTTACGGGATGTCCGTATCCACACTCGGGTCATCTAGTAGAGATATAAATATACATATCTTTAACTAATATATATACTAAAATATATTTTTATTAAACATATAACAAAATAATATGTATATTTATATTTATATATTCACCAATTAATAATTACATACATATACTAAAAATGTATGTATACGTATATACCAATTTTATATATAGAAAGTACATTAAGTATATACAAAATATATATACATATATACAAATTGTATTAAATACATACATATACATACATGTATACCCATTATATTAAATATATACATATACATATACATTAATATTAAACATTAACTAAATACCTAATTACATATATATTAAACATCTTTAGTTAATATTAAACATTAACTAAATACCTAATTACATATATATTAAACATCATTAGTTAATATTAAACATTAACTAAATACCTAATTACATATATATAAGTATATGCATATACGTATATACGTATGTATATACATATACATTATATACCTAATGAAGGAGGAGGGAAGCTCACCGGAGTGGTGGTGGTTCGGGTTGGCCGGCGTCGGTAGAGCAGGGAGCTGGACTGCAGGCCAGAAGACCGGAGCTGGGGAAGTGTTGATGGCGATGGTGGTGGTGATAGGTGATAGATGGTGGTGGTGCGAGGGGATTTCAGGCCGGAGAGGGGATGATGACAGGGAGGATGAGGTGGAGCCGAGGGGGAGTCGGAGTTGCAGGGAAGATGGGAGGATCTCGTCGGGAAACGACGAGGGCGGTGGTTCGATGACTGGGTGGCTCGAGGGGGTGGAGTGGAGAGCCGGCGGGTGGAGCTCGAGGAAGATGTCGAGAGGGGTGCAGCATTCCGGCGGAGAGATATCTATGGTGATCGTGCTCAGGCGAAGCGGTAGAGCTCGACAGGGAGGGCGGAAGAAGAAGATGGGAAGTATGGGAAGGAGTCTCGTCGAGGCTGCCGGAGCAATAGGTGCTCGAACTGGTCAGAACAGTGGCTGTTCCAGAGCTGAGCGGGTCAGTCAGAGCCAGAGGTTGAGCAGTCTGGTGGTTGTGTTCGTGGAGAGCGGTGTGTCGATGGTGGTGGACTCCGTCGAGACGAGGTCGGCGAAGCTCGGAGAATGCAGGGAAGATGACCGGAGACTGCAGCATCGGAGTTGCGAGCAGGAAGTCGGGATCCGTCCGGGTCGTGGTGCGAGGGGAGGAGCAGGCTAGCGGGGAGTTGCTGTGGTGCCCCGTTCCCCCTATTCGGGGAGCGCGGCTAAGAAATACTAGACGGTATCGTTCGATCGGGATAGATTGAATCAAGAACTCATCCTCGTTATGGATTTGTCTCTTCGGAATTAATTCCCATATTCAGTGGACCGTGCCCCCGGGATCGACTTAGCGGCAGAGTCAGGAGGGACCTCTCCGCTGCATTCTTTGTTGCCTAGTTTTCGCTGTCGCTTGTTGCTTTCGTGCCTTGAGTTGGTTTTCGGATTTGCTTGGGTTTCTTGAACGGTTTCGATGGATTTCATTGCTTTCGTTCTTAGGACTGCTCTTCAATTTCGATAACGGAAAGAGAGGAAGAAGTATTGATCAGCTGTTCGTGGCAATGCAGGTGATCAAGCAGTAGGCGTCGCTCGAGCGGACTCCTAAACCACTTCTTTCCTTTTCCTTCCAACTACCAAAGTGAGTGGCTACCAACCCGATTAGCTAGCCCTACTTGCTAGTCTTCACATCTAAATCTTGTGTTCGTGCTTTGCCCGATCAAACGATACCAAGTAAATAACTAAAAGATATCAAGATAATAAGGGAATAGACTTGGGAAATATTGCTTGTCAAATAAAACTTGTGAACGGTTACTTACTTATATGCTTGCTCGTTTGGAATGTTTATCATATGCATAAATATAAGTTAGAATGTATATTTCTTCTTAAAACTGTGCTATGTATAGAACTCATTTTCAATACAATAACTCAACAGGAAGACTATGCAAAACTAAATCTTGCCTGTTACTGCCATGCTCCTGATATGCCCTGATTTGCCTCGATGCTAACTTAGTGTACTGCGTTGATCACGGAAAACTTGTGCACAAGATCTTAGTTCCTGCGGACGGTCGCTGGGGCATCGGCACCGATCCGATCTGGACGGAACTCATGATAGTCGCCTGCTATAGGACGGAATGCCTTGGGACGTCCTGATCTATACGTCGTACGGCACTCCGTACTGAGACTAGCCCGTCCATATGGCAACGTGCCAGTGATCTCCCTTGTATATTTAAACCTGTTGCTACTAACTTGTGTCTTCTTGGCAGGGAAGGCAAGGTAAGTATTATGCAGGTGGTTCAGACGGACAGGTAAATGTCACCGAACGGTGGCGAGTTATTTCAATGATTCTATATCTATGTCTTGCTGTAAAATAAACTAAGGCAAGATAGAAACCCACAAATATGCATGCTTTATTAAAAACAATGTGTTGATTGGTATAGTTGGGTTAGCTTGCCTTCACCAGTACGTTTTGATGTACTGACCCTCGTTGAAACAGGTTCCCCGCGCTAAGGAGAGCCGAGCGAGGAGCAGGAGACAAACCCCCAATCCAGTCCAAGCTGTAGGCACGCCTCGACCGTGCCAACCTTTTGAAGAAGCATTTTGAAGAAGAAGCTAGCCACCAAGTAACCATGCAACTTCGTGCCAAGGCAGTCGTTCTGACGCAAGGTCTTATATTTTGAGTTTAGTAAGGATGTAATGTACAGGACTGCTATCTCATTTTGTGTCAACACTTTTGTAAGCCCATAGAGGCAATCCTTATGACTCAGTTCAAGGAGTTTGTAATAGATGTTCATATTATCAATAAAAAGAGAACTTTTCCATGTTTCAATATGTGTTTCAATTATCTGCGTACTCTGAATATGTGCTCGCTATGCAAAACAAAAATACTTAGCCTTGTGCGGTGCGCAACCTAGGCTCGCACGGCGGTCACGCCCGGGGGACGACTATCGATTCCGCAGGATCGGGACGTGACATGTTGGTATCAGAGCACAGATTCGAGTTCCTTTGACTCTTGAACTGGAAAAGTTCCCTTAACGATAAATCCCTGTGCAAACTCCTGAACTCGTTAGGGCCAAATTGAGATACGTTCATACAATAAGTCCATAATACATTATGATCCTGATGTAATTTACTTTCTTTACAAGGAACGACGCAAGCGCAACCATCAGCACTAGCGCCAGGCGAGACAAGGACTCAGGAGAGCAGTTCCGGAACTTCAGGAAGCTCTCGGAGCCAACGGGGCATGTCTCGATCAGATTTACTTCAGCAGGTGATGCAAATGTTCACGGAGCAACGACAAAGGGATGATGCCCGCCAAGCCAAGTTCGAGAGCAACCTAGAGGCCCGGCTCTCAGTCCAACAAAAGCAAGTAGATACCCTGCAGCAGCTTGTTCAGACCCTGGCCTCCAACCATTCTGCCGCAACGACAGCTACACCAGTGGAGCAGCCAGCACTTGAAGTCGAGACACCGCTAGCGCCAAGGACGAGGGAAGTGACTGCCTTCGCCTTTGGCAACTTCAAGAAGGTCTGCAACACGCCATTTAACGGGACTGAGGACCCGATCGTGGCCCTAGATTGGCTCGCCGAGCTTGAAGATCATTTTTCTCTCCTAGAAGTGCCGGAAGACAAGCGCGTCACCTGTGCCCAATTACTGCTCCACCTCAATGCGCACGACTGGTGGGACGTGCATCGACGATCTCTTCAACCTGGCCATGGAGAGGAGACGGTCGCGTGGACGACTTTTCGTGTCGCATTTGAGGAGGAGTTTATACCCCCACCTCTACGCCGTCAACGGGAAAATGATTTCGTTCAGCTCCGGCAGGGCAGCATGACGGTAAAGCAATATTCGGCAGAATTCAACAAACTGGCCAAATTTGCTACCGCTTATCTACCGGATGCAGCTAGTCGTGCCAGACGATTCGAAGGAGGGCTACGTCCTGGCATCCACAGGCACGTAGCCGTTCCGCAGTATCAGACGATGAGGGAAGTCTTAAACCATGCCTTCTCCCTGGAACCGCAGTATCCTCACGTTGCTGCCGGCGCTGTGCAAACTTCCAATCACAAACGCCAAGGCAATGATAGAGGAAACAACGCTGCAAAGCATCCAAATAACGGCGGTAAACAGCGTGGAGACACCAACAAGACCTACAACTTTTACAGGAAGCCAGGGCATATCGAAAAAGATTGTCGCCGCAAGCTTGGGACTTGCCTCCGTTGCGGCGATCCAGGCCATCAGATTAGCAGCTGTCCGCTTCGTCCACCGCAACAACCAGATCAGACTACGGCAAACCAAGCCAACCGAGCTGCGCCTCAGCCAGGGCGTAATCAAGCTCAAGGCCGAGTCTACACCATGACACGGGAAGAAGCTCTAGCTTCGGATACCGTCGTGTCAGGTACCTTACTTTTCAATAATATACCTGCTCGCGTTCTATTTGATTCAGGTGCAACCCATAGCTTTATTTCTACAAACTTCGCCATGGAGAACAATATAAAAATGACTCCGTTGTATTTAGATTTAAGCGTTAGCACCCCATCCGGTACAAAAATACCTGTTTGTTCAACATGCATAGGCGGTTATATCTGTATTGGGGAGAGGAAGCTGTCACTTGATGTTTTAGTTCTTGATGTACGGGACTACGATATTATTTTGGGAATGGACTGGCTAGGCGCATGCGCGGCAACTATTGAGTGTGCAGAGAAGCGAGTCATTTTCCGTTTGCCCGGAGAAGCCGTGTTCTGTTATACCAGTAGTCCAGCAAACGATGCGACCAGGGCCTGCATGGTAATTTTGGCAAAATCTGCTCGGCGATACACAGGCTGCGAGGGATTCCTAGCATCGGTTCGGGACACACGGCAGGACTACGCAAACGTCGAGTCTACTTCCGTTGAGGCAGAGTTCCCCGATGTGTTTTCGAGCGAACTACCCGGTATGCCGCCAGACCGAGAGATTGAATTCACTATTGATTCATTCCCAAACACGCAGCCGATTTCCAAACCTCCGTACAGAATGGCACCTGCAGAGCTGAATGAATTAAAGCGCTAACTCCAGGAATTACTTGATCACGGGTTCATCCGTCCGAGCGTGTCTCCTTGGGGCGCTTCTGTGCTCTTTGTGAAGAAAAAGGACGGAACTCTACGCCTCTGCATAGACTATAAAGAATTAAACAAAGTCACAATCAGGAACAAATATTCTCTGCCATGGATAGACGACTTGTTTGATCAGTTACAAGGGGCAACGGTGTTTTCTAAGATTGATCTTCGCTCGGGTTACCACCAGCTGAAGATTAAGCCAGAAGACGTGCCCAAGACTGCTTTCAGAACCCACTATGGCCATTACGAGTTTTTCGTGATGCCGTTTGGACTGATGAATGCCCCTGCTGCATTCATGGATGTTATGAATCGTGTGTTTAGGCCTTTCATCGATAAATTCGTGGTGGTTTTTATCGATGACATCTTGGTGTACTCGAAGACTAGGGATGAGCACGCAGGACACCTGCGGATGGTACTGCAGACCCTTCGAGACAACAAGTTGTACGCCAAACTGAGTAAATGTGAATTCTGGTTGAATAGTATCTCATTTTTGGGGCATATCATCTCCTCGGAAGGCATCTCAGTTGATCCGAAGAAGATAGAAGCAATCATGCAGTGGAAATGACCGGAGTCAGCTAGCGACATCCGAAGTTTCCTTGGTCTGGCAGGGTATTACCGGAGATTTATACAAAATTTTGCTAGAATTGCTTCGCCCTCGACTCAGTTTACACGAAAGGGTGCGAAGTTTACTTGGACAGAGGACTGTGAAGCTTCGTTTACGGAGTTAAAGCAGCGCCTCGTCTCTGCCCCAATTCTCACTCTGCCGAACGGACCGGATGACTTTAAAATATATAATGATGCCTCAGGAAAGGGTCTAGGATGTGTCCTGATACAGCGCGATAAGGTGATAGCCTACGCGTCTAGACAGCTAAAGCCTCACGAGCAGAACTACCCAACGCATGATCTCGAACTTGCCGCAGTAGTGTTTGCATTAAAGCTGTGGCGTCACTATCTTTATGGAATGTCGTATAAAATCTATACGGACCATAAGAGCCTGAAATATTTGTACACTCAGAAGGATTTGAATCTTCGGCAGCGGCGATGGCTTGAACTCCTAAGCGACTTCGATCTCACGATCAGATACACACCTGGAAAGGGAAACGTAGTAGCTGACGCGTTGAGTCGAGTGTTTGTAGGGAGTTTGGTTATTGATGATAGGCTGCGCCAAGATCTTGAATCACTGGATATTACACTGAAAATAAGATATAAGAAGTGGGCGCAAGTAGCCCAACTGCGCCTCGAGCCCGACTTGTTACACAAAGTGAAGGCCACTCAGAAGGACGACCAGTTCCTGCAGAAGATTCATGCCCTCATCTTGGCAGGAAAGGTGTCCGACTTTACGGTAAGCAAGGATGGGATGCTTCGAGTAAGGGAAAGACTATGCGTTTCGAACGACGCGGCCCTCAGACAAGAGATACTCACGGAAGCTCACTATGCTAGTTATACTTCTCATCCGGGTAGCACTAAGATGTATCGGGATCTTCGTACGACATTTTGGTGGCACGGCTTGAAACGGGATGTGGCGCAGTTTGTGTCGCATTGCATGGCTTGTCAACGAGTGAAGGCCGAACACCAGAAACCAGGCGAAGAGTTTCAGAACCTTGCTATTCCGGAGTGGAAATGGGATGATATAACGATGGATTTTATTGTTGGCTTGCTGAGGACGCAACGGAGACATGATGCAGTCTGGGTTATCGTCGATCGACTCACCAAGTCAGCTCACTTTCTGCCTATTAAATCTACTTGGAGTGCCGACCGCCTGGCTCAGATATACCTCAACGAAATCGTTCGGCTCTACGACGTGCCCGTAACCATAGTCTCCGATCGAGATGGTCGATTCATATCACGTTTCTGGGGAAGCCTGCAGTCAGCAATGGGGACGAAGTTGAAATTCAGCTCCGCCTACCATCCACAGACCGATGGCCAAACAGAACGGGTTAACCAGATCCTCGAAGATATGCTGCGACTCTACGCCTTGGATACGAAGACTAGTTGGGACCTTCATCTACCTCTAGCCGAATTTGCTTACAACAATAGTTATCAATCAAGCATTCAAATGGCGCCGTATGAGGCGTTATACGGGCGGAAGTGCAAATCTCCTATCTGTTGGGATGAAGTCGGGGAGCGGCAAGTACTTGGCCCTGAGCTCGTGGAGCAGACCGTCCAGAAGGTTCGGCTGATTCGGGACAGATTAAAGATAGCCCAAAGTCGTCAGAAGAGCTATGCGGATGTTCATCGGAGACCGCTAGAGTTTCAAGTAGGCGACCGGGTATTCCTCAAGGTCTCGCCCATGCGAGGGGTCAGCAGGTTCGGAGAGAAGGGAAAGCTAAGTCCACGATTTGTCGGCCCGTTCAAAATACTAAAGCGGGTTGCTTCAGTTGCTTATCAGATTGCCCTACCACCATCCCTATCTGACGTACATGATATATTCCATGTTTCCCAACTTAGAAAATATGTGTACGATCCAAGCCACGTGGTAGACCTGGGACAACTGAACCTTCAGCCCGACTTGACGTATGTAGAACAACCGGTACAAATTTTGGATAGAAAAGAAAAGCTGCTTCGGACCCGTTCGGTTCCTCTAGTGCGCGTGCTTTGGCGAAATCACTCTGTCGAAGAATCTACTTGGGAGCTCAAATCTGATATGAGGGAACGGTTCCCCTCATTATTTTCTAGTGGTAGATTTTATTCCTTAAGTTTCGGGACAAAACTTCCAATTAGTTGGGTAGGATGTGGTGCCCCGTTCCCCCTATTCGGGGAGCGCGGCTAAGAAATACTAGACGGTATCGTTAGATCGGGATAGATTGAATCAAGAACTCATCCTCGTTATGGATTTGTCTCTTCGGAATCGATTCCCATATTCAGTGGACCGTGCCCCCGGGATCGACTTAGCGGCAGAGTCAGGAGGGACCTCTCCGCTGCATTCTTTGTTGTCTAGTTTTCGCTGTCGCTTGTTACTTTCGTGCCTTGAGTTGGTTTTCGGATTTGCTTGGGTTTCTTGAACGGTTTCGATGGATTTCATTGCTTTCGTTCTTAGGACTGCTCTTCAATTCCGATAACGGAAAGAGAGGAAGAAGTATTGATCAGCTGTTCGTGGCAATGCAGGTGATCAAGCAGTAGGCGTCGCTCGAGCGGACTCCTAAAGCACTTCTTTTCTTTTCCTTCCAACTACCAAAGTGAGTGGCTACCAACCCGATTAGCTAGCCCTACTTGCTAGTCTTCACATCTAAATCTTGTGTTCGTGCTTTGCCCGATCAAACGATACCAAGTAAATAACTAAAAGATATCAAGATAATAAGGGAATAGACTTGGGAAATATTGCTTGTCAAATAAAACTTGTGAACGGTTACTTACTTATATGCTTGCTCGTTTGGAATGTTCATCATATGCATAAATATAAGTTAGAATGTATATTTCTTCTTAAAACTGTGCTATGTATAGAACTCATTTCAATGCAATAACTCAACAGGAAGACTATGCAAAAGTAAATCTTGCCTGTTACTGCCATGCTCCTGATATGCCCTGATTTGCCTCGATGCTAACTTAGTGTACTGCGTTGATCACGGACAACTTGTACACAAGGTCTTAGTTCCTGCGGACGGTCGCTGGGGCACCGGCACCGATCCGATCCGGACGGAACTCATGATAGTCGCCTGCTATAGGACGGAATGCCTTGGGACGTCCTGATCTATACGTCGCACGGCACTCCGTACTGAGACTAGCCCGTCCATATGGCAACGTGCCAGTGATCCCCCTTGTATATTTAAACCTGTTGCTACTAACTTGTGTCTTCTTGGCAGGGAAGGCAAGGTAAGTATTATGCAGGTGGTTCAGACGGGCAGGTAAATGTCACCGAACGGTGGCGAGTTATTTCAATGATTCTATATCTATGTCTTGCTGTAAAATGAACTAAGGCAAGATAGAAACCCACAAATATGCATGCTTCATTAAAAATAACGTGTTGATTGGTATAGTTGGGTTAGCTTGCCTTCACCAGTACGTTTCGATGTACTGACCCTCGTTGAAACAGGTTCCCCACGCTAAGGAGAGCCGAGCGAGGAGCAGGAGACAAACCCCCAATCCAGTCCAAGCTGTAGGCACGCCTCGACCGTGCCAACCTTTTGAAGAAGCATTTTGAAGAAGAAGCTAGCCACCAAGTAACCATGCAACTTCGTGGCAAGGCAGTCGTTCCGACGCAAGGTCTTATATTTTGAGTTTAGTAAGGATGTAATGTACAGGACTGCTATCTCATTTTGTGTCAACACTTTTGTAAGCCCATAGAGGCAATCCTTATGACTCAGTTCAAGGAGTTTGTAATAGATGTTCATATTATCAATAAAAAGAGAACTTTTCCATGTTTCAATATGTGTTTCAATTATCTGCGTACTCTGAATATGTGCTCGCTATGCGAAACAAAAATACTTAGCCTTGTGCGGTGCGCAACCTAGGCCCGCACGGCGGTCACGCCCGGGGGACGACTATCGATTCCGCGGGATCGGGGCGTGACAGTTGCAGGGAGGCGGAGCTCGGCTCGGCCGGGGTGTGCAACAGTGGTCGAGCAGCGGTCGAGCAGCTCAGCTCCGGAGAAGAGCTGCCGGAGCAGGAAAGCTGAACCGGTTGCTGGTGGTGGTGCTGATCCACCGTGGTGGTGCTGGAGCAGTGGAGAGCCGCCGGGAGGAGGGCAGGTCGGGGAGTGGGCTCGCCGGGCTAGGCGGCTGGGGCTGGCCTGGTCGGGTGGCTCGGGTGAGAGGAGGGGCTAGCTAGGTGAAGGTGTAGGTGATGGTGTAGGTATTTGTGAAGAGAAAAAAAATGGAGAGGGATGATGACTTGTATGTGGTAGGAGATGATGGTGACTCCCTAGAAATTAGGGCCGGCCAAAAAATGTTGGGATGGTGTTTCCTTGGGAAAGGGGTTGAGGGAAAAAGCAAGGGGGTTGAGTGGTGGGGATGGCTCCATGTTAAATGAAAGGCCAAGATTTAACATGGAGAAAATGTAAACAAAAGAAAGGAGGAGAGAGAGAGAGAGAGAGAGTGTTGTGTTATTGACTAGTCAAAGAATAGGGGGATGGTTTCTTCATTTGAGTTAAACCAATAGTATGGTGACACATCATTGCAAATTTGCAATTTAGTCCCCAACAAATTAGAAAATTGCACAGAAGTAGGTTTCTGGATTTAATTAATTAAATTTATACACTTGGCGTTCTAAAATTAATTAGGAATACATGGGGCCAAAATCAGGTCGGGTCATCAATATCATTAATGAAGAAGACTCAGAACAGAATATTATCCTAATTTAGGCCGCACGAAAAATAGGTCAAGATTGCCTCCAATTTCGATTGGAACGCACAACGATACAGAAAATGAATTTATTCAGAAATTAAATAAACGTCCGCGATGAATATTGTGCGGCTAAAATGAAGCTCAAGAGATCATAATTATGAGTTACAAAAAAAAATCAGAATGGAAGGCAGGTACGTCTAGGGCAAGGTTGTAAAATTTGTTGGAAGACAAAAGCTAGGTTAGCGCTCCAAATATCGAAGCAACGGCAGTGCACAACAATTAAATAAAATACGATAATTAATTACAACGTCCAATAATTAAATCCTAAATAATGTAATTAGATACATAATCCCCAAATTTCTGTCAGGTGTTCATCTAGTGGGCTTCTAGATCAAGTCTACCAGCTCAGACATTAATGAACACTGTTTATAATAATATATTTAATTACCCATCTCACGAAATTATTAAATTTAAAATACACGAAATATTAAATACAGAAAAGTCAAAATTACCCCTTTTTTAGAATGTGGTAGTGACAGTGCGGGAGGCGGAACGACTGGGGAAGTGGGGTAGCCGGCGGCGGACGTTCCGGTAGCCAGAGCGACGGGGGCGGCGGCGGCGGGAGGTCAGGAGTCTGGGTCTGGGCAGTTTGGGGGAGAGAAAGTGTTAACGGGTCGGGTGGATTCGGGCGGACGGGTCGGGTCCTAGCGGATCCGGCCCGATCCAAAAACAATACGGGTCGGGTCAGGCTAGTGGGTCGGGTCTGGGTTAGACCCGGATCCGACCCGCTAAGGATTTTGGTTTAATTAAACCGGTTTGGTTCAAAAGTTGGTTTGGTTTGGTTTACTTAAAATAAACCCGATTTATTGTGGTTTAATTAATTAATTAGTTTTTAGGGCTTTTAAAATGCTTTCGGGGCCCAATAAATTCCCGAAAAATTATCCTATGTCTAGTTTTTTATTTTACACCATAAAATATTATTTATTATCATTTAAAAATCATTTAATAATTATAACACCTGAATTTAATTTCAGAAAAATTTCAGAAAATTCCAAAAAATTATGAAAAATCCAAATTTAAAAATTCTTGAAAATCAGGGGGCTTACAGGGATTTCAGAATCCTGATCGTCGAACTCCTGCAGACTCTACTGTTGTTCCACAGGCTCATGTTATCATAGCCGGGACCGAATCTATCGGTACCGATGATCAGAGGTTTGTAACCGTATGTTCTGTTTTTGAGTCATCGTATCAGCCTACTGACTGGTGGGTTGATACAGAGGCAAATGTCCATGTATGCCCTATTATTGATTCTTTTTCCTCCTACCGACAGGTTGAGGAAGGCGAATCAGTAGCTATGGGAAACTCGAGTGCTGCCAGAGTGCATGAAAAGGGAAGAGTGAACCTCAAGTTGTCTTCGGGCAAGATTCTCCCTTTGCATAATGTGCAGCACGTACCGGACGTAAACAAGAACTTAATTTCTGATTATTTGCTAAATAAACATGGTTATAAACTGGTATTTGAATCTGATCGAGTTGTAATCTCCCTGAACGGTAACTTTATTGGGAAAGGCTATGTATGTAGGGGTCTATTTAAACTTTTTGTGGACATGCCTTGTAGTACATTAAATTTATGTTTAAATAATATTGTATCTACTTCTACTTCTGATTCAAATGCTCTCTTTTATAATACTGATAGTTGTGATGTTTGGCATGGTCGTTTGGGACATGTCAATTTTAACTCTTTAAAGAGAATGTCTAAGTTACAATTGATTCCTAAGATTGACATGAGCAGAAATGGAATAAGTGAGATATGTACACAACCCAAACAGCCCAGAAAATCATTTCATTTCGTTGAAAGGAGTTCTCAGCTATTGGAGCTTATTCACAGCGATATCTATGAATTGAACGGTATTCTCACTCGTAGTGGTAAATGGTATTTTATTACATTTATAGATGATTATTCAAAATACTGCCATGTTTACTTGCTTAGAACTAAAGATGAAGCTTTCAGTAGATTTGTATCTTTTAAAGCTGAAGTTGAAAACCAAATTGAGAAAAAAATTAAAATTCTTAGGTCTGATCGTGGGGGTGAATACACCTCTGCCGAGTTTGACTCCTTTTGTGAATTGCATGGCATTATAATGAGGTAACTTCTCCTTATGCTCCTCAACAGAATGGGGTAGCAGAAAAAAAAAAGAATATTTCTTGATATGATTAATGCTATGTTAGGTAGTTCTGGTTTGTCTGATTATTTGTGGGGGGAAGCCCTTCTTTCTGCATGTCATATCTTAAATAAACTTCCTTTCAAAAAGACTGATAAGACCCCTTATGAACTTTGGAAAGGTAGAAAGCCATCTTTGAAATATTTCAAAGTGTGGGGGTGCCTTGCTAAACTTTCTTTCCCCCTACCAAGAAAAGAAAATTGGGACCAAAGACCGTAGATTGTGTATTTTTGGGATATGCCAAAAATAGTACTGCTTATAGATTTCTTGTAATTAAGAGTGAGGTAAATGGTATTGATGCTAACACAGTCATGGAATCTAGGGATGCTACATTTTTTGAAAATATTTTTCCATTGAAAAATAGAATTTCTAGTTCTTCTATTTCTACACAAGTCCCTATTGTAACCTCTAGTTCACAACCAGAGAATATTACCCCAGTAGAACCAAGGAGAAGTAAAAGAACAAGACGAGAACCAAACCTAGGTGAAGATTTTTTCACCTACCTCGTTGAAGAGGATCATATATCTTATCAAGGGGATATGTCCTTAGTTGATTCCTTATTTTGGAAAGAGGCCATAAATAATGAAATAGATTCTATTATATCAAATAGAACTTGGGATTTGGTTAACCTTCCTACAGGTTGCAAACCAATAGGTTGCAAATGGATCTTCAGAAAGAAGTTAAGACCTGATGGGTCTATTGAGAAATTCAAAGTCAGGTTAGTGGCTAAAGGGTTCAAACAAAGAGAAGGGATAGACTTTTTTGACACTTACTCTCCTGTTACAAGAATTGCTACAATTAGAATGTTAATAGCCATTGTATCTGTTCATAAACAGTTTATTCATCAAATAGATGTAAAAACTGTATTTCTGAATGGAGATTTACATGAAGAGATCTATATGGAACAACCTGAAGGATTTGTTGTTCCAGGGCAAGAACGCAAGGTATGCAAATTAATTAAATCTCTCTATGGGCTGAAACAAGCGCCAAAGCAATGGCATGATAAATTTGACAAGGTAATTCTATCATATGGTTTTGCTATTAATAATTCTGATAAATGTGTATATAGCAAAACTATTGGTAACTCTTGTGTAATATTATGCTTGTATGTAGATGATATTCTTATTTTTGGTACTGACATGGATATTATTTATGATATCAAATTATTTCTGTCTCAAAATTTTGATATGAAAGATTTAGGACCTGCTGATATAATTTTAGGACTTAAATTAAGTCGCACTTCTGAGGGAATTGGTATCTCCCAATCTCACTATATAGAAAAGGTACTAAAAAGATTTAACTATTTTGATTCTAAACCTGTAAGCACTCTATATGATGCAAGTATCAGTTTAAAGAAGAATAAAGGAGATAGTGTGGCTCAGTTGAAGTATTCTCAGCAAATTGGATGCCTGAACTATATTGCTAATCGTACCAGACCTGATATTTCCTACGCAGTAGGAAAGCTTAGTCGGTATACTAACAATCCGAATAGTTCACATTGGACTGCCTTGGAACGGGTAATGAGATACCTAAAGGGCATGATATCCCATGGATTATTCTATAGAGGATACCCATCTGTATTAGAAGGGTATACTGATGCGAACTGGATCTCCGATACAGATGAGACCAAAGCCACAAGTGGATATGTATTCACATTGGGTGGAGCTGCTGTTGCGTGGAACTCTACCAGATAGACCTGTATTTCTAGATCTACTATGGAGGCAGAATTTATAGCTCTTGATCTCCCCAGTGAGGAAGTAGACTGGCTTAGGAATCTGGTAACAGATATTCCTCTGTGGAGCAAACCATTTCATGCTATCCCTGTACACTGTGACATCCAAGCTGCAATAGCAAAGGCTCAAAGGACAAGTTATAATGGAAAATCCAGACATATATGTCTGAGGTACAATCGGGTAAAGCAATTGTGATCCAGTGGAGTAATTGTAATTGACTTCGTCAGATCAAAGAATAATCTAGCATATCCTCTAATTAAAGGGCTCTCAAGGAGACTTGTGTTGGAGACAGCAAGAGGAATGGGGTTAAAGCCCATAGATTGAGTCACCTCAAAGGCAACCCAACCTTTGATTGGAAGCACCAAGAAAAGGTTCAATGGGTAACAACAAAATTGATGTGTGACTGGAAACACTATATGATAGTAATTATAAAGAACCATTCCTCTAATGTATAGTGTTGATCTGCAATAAATAAAATAGTGATTATAAAATCTTAATGAATCTGTGGCTTGTAAAGCAGGGTATATAAATTGCAGAATACCTAGAAAGATTCACCTATTTAAGAGTGAAAGTGGGGCCTCTTTCTATGGGAACTCGGGCTGTTCTCTAGAGCTTTTAAGAAATCGAGATAGCACATGGCCGAAAAGTGCACAACTGTTGATACGATCAAATGCCTACAATGTGTTTGTGTTTATGTTAAGTCTGTACACGTAAGATCCTAAGTTCAAGACTTAAGTCACTTTGGGTCTGTATAGATGAGATGTATAACACTAAGGGGAGGTTCAAGTCCGGAAGACACCTTCCTCTGATACACAGTGTGATTGCCCATATCTTGTTTTCCTTCCTATATGTCCTATCGTGCTATACTTCCTTTTTTCTTTTGTTGAATCATGTGGGGGATTGTTAGATTTATTTAAACCATATGATTCAACAAAGCAACTCCTTTCTTTTAGTCCCACATGGGAAAGGAGAAGTCATTCTCCTTTCCATATATATTGCTTTACCCCTCTTAGTGGGTAAGTGGGCTTTATAGGGGATGGGCTTGATCTCATCCAACCCGCGAGCGGGTGCATGATTTTATGCGCGTTTTTACGCATTTATTATTCATGCACTTAGCACTTTGCACTTTGCATGCTTGCGCGCCGCAGAACGGATACAGGTACAAAGGTAATTTCATAACTTATTTTATTTTATTTTTTATTTCCGTTGATTTGGTCTGGTGGGTTGCTGGTCTTCCGTGGAGCTGTTCTCACGTAATCCCGTTACGGAAAAAGTGGGAAAGGTTACATGAGAGATATATCCAGGACACGATCCTGAGATTTGAAAAAAAAATAGAAATCGGTTTTTTCTTTTCTCTCTCGCTCTCTATTCGGACGAAAGAACAATCTCACAGAGACGAAAAAGAAAAGAAAAACACCAGAACCAAAATTTCTCCAAAACTCCTCCGTCCAATCTCTATTTTTTGGGCAAGGTTGTGATCGTTCGTGGGATTCGCCACCGGGTGCATGGTGAAGTGAATCGAAGGATTCGTTGTATCTCGGGGATAGATCGCTAGGAACCCACTGCACTGTTCGTGGGGCAAAATTCTGTTCTAAGGACAGCATGTAACGTGCCTCGAATCCTATACCATTTTATGTCTTTAATTTTACATCTTTCTATTTGCATTATTTAAAAATTTAACTAACATAAATAACTATAAAAATTGGAAGCACTAAAGTACATTCACGTAGGACATGTTCATGTAAAACTATATTTATATATATAGAATATAGTTTATATAAATCCATCTGAGCATTTCTAAATATTCTAGATAATATACTCAATCAATGTAGATATCAATGCAAACCACAATTAGGAATAGAACACAAATATAGTAATAGTGGATATTAATTAGTATAATAAATAACCTAGTTCTTAATAAATAAATTGAATACCTATAGTGCATTGCAGTATAATCTTATATTAATATGTTAGATTTTGATGTATATCTAGGCTGGGCCATACCATAGTACATGTGAACTTAGCAAGCACTAGACGAACCACCAGACAAGATACCTTGTCAACTTGTACACTATTTAATTGCATGCTTTCCTTTTAGTTTTTTTTTTGCCATATATAGTTTTTGCTTCCCCTTGACATATATGATTTGTCTCTTGCTACTCTAGTCTTACTTTCTCGTTTTACGTGCACGTATATTATTTGCTCTTTTTTATGTATCACTACTTGTTTCATAGTCATATTGTGATGGTATATTCTTAGCCCTATATGTTCGTTTCCTTGACTTGATGGGAACCACTTAGGAGAGATTGGGTTCTACCTATGTTCCTCTATGACCGAGGGTGTCCTCGGGCATTGCGGTGGTAGAGATTGTCTTCCATCTCTAGGACTGGGAGTGTCCCATGGCATTAGGGTATTAGAGATTTGTTATTTCATCGATAGTAGATATTGCCTTCCATCTTAAGATCGGGAGCGTCCTATTGGCGTTACGGTGTTGAGATATTATCGTACCAGGTGCATCCTATGGTGTGATGGTATATTGATTCCTTATTGATTGTATATTAGTTTGTAGTTGTTACATGTAATTCTTGTCTCCCTATCTGCATGTTTTACTGTTACTTTCGACATATTTTTATGTATCTTGTTACGTCCCACTGAGGACCTGGTTCCTTTCCAGATTTAGCAGACGAGGATTACTCATAGACGTATGGACTTGTACCCGAGGGTATGATAGCATTTGATGGCCCTGCAAATGCTTAGTTTTTTTTATTTTTTTTATTTTCGTCTACTAGTAGTTGATTTGTCTCCACTAGATGAGTCTTAGATTCTTGATGAATTTGAACTATTTGTACTTTCATTCATCATAATATCACGTACTTATATTTTTTGGCTATCTTGACTTATTTTGCTGATATAGCCTAGTTTTGTTAGACTCGTATTATTTTTTGGAGTCTAATAAAAAATATATGCTAGTGGATAGCAGATCATGAACCATATTGTTCATTCTTGATGTTATTATTTATGTGGATTGAGATATAGATTGACTTGCCTTATTAGAAATTATATCCTAGTATAGACAGCGTATACGTATTCGAGTTGGACTAGAGCCCGCTTGATACATAACTGGCCATTGCTACGTACTATAGTTCTACATATTTTGGAACTGGGGCATGAACAATCTAACAACGTTTAAACGGAACTAGGTGTTTGTTGTCCGTTCAACTTCAATCTAGTAACTTTTATAATCATAATAATGACTATAAATATGTTTGTTCTTCATATAAGAAAAAGGTAATCTTTAGTTTTTGTCAATGACTTATTTTACTTGGACATGGACAAAATCATGTTTGACATGATTGCAGAATTATTGAGTTATGGGGACTTATTTAGTCCCGCATCGGATAGAAAATAAGGAGGAGACTATGTCATGACCCGCACCCGGAAATTCAGGCACGAGTGCGTGGGTACGTCCAGCCTACGCCGCAGAATCGGCGGTAGTACGCTGTCTAGGTCAAATCCAAATTTACTAACTAGCTCATTCACAAATAACATAGGCGAGATAATAATGAGAATTGAAACTTAAGATTGCAACTGAAATAAATGTGACAACAGATTCAAATGTTTTAGTACAGGATTTCAAAATGAAATCGGGGACAAACCCGATAAATGAGATAAGAATATAAATGAAAGATAGCTACTACTAGCTACTCTGCAGCAGGGGTCTCCTGGGTGGGTTCTGGCTCCTCATAAGGTATCATCGGTCCCCTCATAGGGACCAATATAAGTAGGGGCAAGATCCTCATCATCGCCTAAATCAACAGATCCAGTCAGGAAAGGAGCAAAGTACACAGTGCACAACAAGGTTAAACTAAATATTTATGACAATTAAATATTTGATATCATGTTGAGACAACAGCATAACAGAACATTATTATCTCAGAGTTAAAACTGTACGCAGGAATATGAGAAACAGAAATAAATGAGACAGGAATTGAAACTACAACAGTCAGCAAGATATATAACATGACCAGAAACTATCTGTGTGAACTTGTGTTTGTTTTTAGAATACATAGTTGGCATGTAGGGGTTTATAAGGCTAATCCGGCCGTCATAAACGGCTATTAGACAATATAATCGAGATCCGACTGATGGACAGTCGTGTACCAACAGCTATTAGACAATACAGGGGAAAGGGTAAACTCCATGCCTCCTTAGTATTCTCCCACCCGACACGAAAAACAAGACATGAACTCCAGTATTCAAGACATGAAAATCCAGTGTTCTAACACTATGTGTAATCATCCAATGGTGCTAGTAGAGCAAGGAATTAATTATCACAATATAAAGAATAAACTTGAAGTGCAGGTACTTGCCTGTTGTTTGGATCTGATTAATATTGGCTCTCGGGGGAAAATTCCAAAGATGAGTCCAAAAGCTGAAATAGACATTACCATCACGCTCAGAAGATATCAATTAGCTAGAAATGCCTATCCTTGGGTCCAATTTGGAGACAAGGCCAAAAACGGCAGTTTCGGGTCAAAACGGGGTCCGCCGGTGGGCCCGCTTTGCACCGAAAAACGTGTCCGGGTCAAAGGTCTCCAAATTCACCAAACTTAGTGACAACAGGTCAGGAACGCTGATACGAACCCAACAGAACTTCCAGATTTGGATTCCGATGAGCCGAACACAAAATCGTCCATCGAGCGGGGCCTGTGGGGCCCACGACACGCGATTTCGTCAACGTTCTCAGAATCGAACTAAACTTGACCCACAGGACCAGCGTATCGCTATGAGTCCGATGGTGCAAGTTTCGTCTCGATCTGACGAGTGTACAAGAAGTTAGGGCAAATTACAGAAAAGGAGGATACGGGGCGATGTCCGCAGATACGCGTTGATTCTGGTGTGCACGCACACCCGAATCAGCTTCCACAAAATCTCACACGTCCGTATCGACGATGCGCACGTATCTGTGAAGACCGCACGCGACCAAGTCGTCCCGTTTGGCGGGGCGTACTCAGTTCCGGGGTGAAAACATGGTCTAGTTTTTCCTGTTTTTGGATCGCGGTGTGCGATCACCACAGGACGCGATGCCCCGAACAGTTTATCCGGACACCGAGAGGGTCATACAGGCTTCACAACGTAATTTGCGGAATCGAAAACAGAGCTACGAGGCGAAAGTTACACGCACCTGAAGGGGACCCGAAAATTCAGGGTCGAGTCGTGTCCGACTCGTGTCGGACACGGAAATTGGGAATTAGGGTTAGGGTTAGGGTTCTCGTCGGAATCCGGCGGAGGGCGGCTGCTGGGCGGCCGGGCTCGGGGGCACGCGGCGGAGGGCGGCGCGGCGTGGCTGGGGACGCGTCGGCGGCGGCTCAGGGCGGTCGGAGGCGGCGGCTGCGGCTTGCTGCGGCTGTTGCTGCTGTCGCTGCCGGCTGTCGACGAGCGGGGAGGAGAAGGTGGTCGGTGGCGCGCGGCGAGGCGAGGGGGCACGGCGAGGCACGGCGAGGCGGTGGGGTCTGGGCGGAGCGGTGGCGGCGAGGTGGCTATGGCGGAGAGGAGGCCGGAGGGGGTTTATAAAGGGCGGGGGAGGGCTGTCGTGGCCGAGGGAGGCGGAGGATAGGGGGAACGTGGCGAGGTGGCCGGGCGAGGCGCGGGCGGAGAGGGCGGCTTGGGAGCGGAACGCGCGGCGCTGCGCGCGGCGGCCGGCGCTGGACGCGGGGTCGTGGGGGGAGGACTGTGCTGACGGGTCGGGCTGACGGCGGGTCGGGTTCGGTTGAACCCGACCCGACCCGATAGGGTAGGGTCTGGGCTGAGGGAGCGGGCTGGGCCGCGGCCCAACGGGCCAGAAAAAAATAAAAGAAAATAAAAATAAAATAAATAATAAATAATTAAATAAATAGATAATTAATTAATTAATTAATTAAATAGTTTTCATGCATTTAAAAATAGGTCTGAGGCCCAGAAAAATCCAGAAAAATTACCCTAAGTCCAGTTTTCCATTTTACACCCAAAAATGTTATTTTCATGATATTTTAATATTATTTATTGCCAATTAAAAATCATTTATTAATTGAAAGCCTTGATTTTAATTACAGAAAATTCCCAGAAAATTCCAGAAAATTAAGAAAAATCCAAGATTTAATAATTTGAAAATTCGGGGGTTTACAACCTACCCAACTTACAAAAATTTTGCCCTCGAAATTTAAATATGGCAGGGTTCTCTCTGCCCAAACTCACTTGATTACAGTCTAACGGGTTTCTCTCAGGTGGACATTGCGGTCGCTACCCAACTTAGAATTCTACCCATATATCCTCTAAGGCTGTACAACTAGTAAGCTAGGTCCCAACTTAATAAATTATGGTATTGAATCTAAATACAAGTATACTACCTATGGTATTCCCTTAGTCAGAGAGGTTATCATCAATTCGACCGTCTGAGGGGTACATCTAGCACTCCAAATCAACTTATACCAAACACAGGACTTTGTCTTTCTGAAATAAGGGAAGACGAGGCTCAATAACAAAGATTTTAAGGGCGAGGTGGTAGAACAGAGGTATAGGGATCAAGGCGTTTAAGGAATTCTAATGGGAATTGTCAGGCGGTTTATGGATTGAGATTCTATTCTGGTAATCATTTTATTCGCATGCTCGTATTAGTACAGTTATGTAACTGATACGATATGCTCGGACGTATTTAGGGGCAAGCATACTAGTCAACTATATATCTTAATCTACATAAAGTAGTCGTGCGAAGTGCGAATCAAAATGCACCAAGGTTGATCAGACCGTAGTACACTGATTCTGAGTAGACACTTGTATTAGTGGGGTTGATCAGGCCTCAATAATACAGGTGTCATGAACAAGCCTGATAAAGAGTAAGCTTGCAAAACTAGGCTATAAAATAGCAGCATCAGTTGAGTTCAGCAAAATTAAGTGCGCTAGATGATGATGAAAAGAGATACAAATTTATTGAAGTTCACAAGACACAAAATAAGCACAATAGCAAAAGCCTCCAAAAATCTCTACATTTATCAAATTTAAAAGCATACTAGGATATTTAGCAAGTTCAAAAATTACTAGGTTGGGGCTGAGGTCACGAACCAATAGGCACGAGCTAAACAATACTAGAAAAGGTATCTATGAATCACTTACGCGCATTAGCTGTTCCAAGAGTCTGCGCGTTCTCCACGGTCATTACGTAAGCCTGTCCGCGTCCTTGAGCAGCGGGACAGTCCCTCACTTGATGTGCTGCTGAGCCACAAAGTAGACAAATACCTAGCCTCTTTCTGCAAACTTGCCAAGTATGGCCTGGTCTATGACAATAGTTACAAGGGAGAGCTTGCTGGTTCTGTCCTTGAGCCTGGTGTTGGGGTGCTAGAGCTCGAGGGAGAGGACGCTGAGTTTGCTGCGGGGCCCTCTGCTGTTGTTGTTGTTGAAATGGGCGTTTGTTGGGTCCCGCATTTCCGGTATCTCTTTCTCGCTTTAGCTTATGCCCCATGTCTCTCTCAACGCCTTATGCCACGCTCAAGATTTCCTCATAGGTGCGAGCTCGGCTGGTGGTGACAGCAAGGCGAATACCCGGAGACAGCCCCTTCTTGAATCTACGGGCTCTGTCCTCCGGGGTACGAACCATGTACTCCGCAAAGTGGCTTAACCTGCTAAATTCAGCAGTATATTCATCAACAGACAGGTTACCTTATTCTAGTCTCTCGAATTGACTTTCGAGAGCTTCCCGAGCCACTTCGGGGTAGAATTTCTCCTTGAATAGTCTCTTGAAGTCCTCCCAGGTGATGTCAGGAGCAGATAGTTGGGGTTCATCTCTGAACCAGGTTCGAGCAATGTCGAACAGTTGCAGGCTTGCGGACTCCACCTTGAGGTCATCAGGGACCCGAGCAGTCTTCAGGAGTCTCTCGACATTCTCTATCCACTCATCGGCATAGAGTATGCCCTCAGTTCCGTAAAATTCTAGGGGTCTTAGATTCTTGAAATCTTTGGCACTCCCTGGCCTCTTGAGTGATGACTCCTGGGACTTAAAAGCTTCTGAGAGGCTGGTCCGCAGAAGTGCAGTCTGTTCTTTCTGGGATTCCACCAATTCTTGGAACACTCCTAGTAGCTGTGCCCCATCCAGAGTAACTGCCGGAACAGATGGAGGCGGCGGGAGTGCAAGAGTCTCGGGCACATTCTGTTCAGCTGGTTCTGATGTGCCTCCAACTGTGTTCCTGGTCTGGACCATTCTGAAAGATTAAAGGATAAGGAATCAGAATAGAATACTTGGAAATCAAAGGCGATAAGAAAAATTGAGCAGCAAAGATATCAAGAATTGAAATAAGGACCCTATACTGTGAATGAGCTTTTTCCTAGAATCCTCAATTTTATTCCATACCCTGTCCTAGGGTATTACCCTATTTAAGGATAGGACCTGCATTTGGACCTGCATGGGCCACCATAAAAACGTGTCACGACCCGCACCCGGAAATTCGGGCACGAGTGCGTGGGTACGTCCAGCCTACGCCACAGAATCGGCGGTAGTACGCTGTCTAGGTCAAATCCAAATTTACTAACTAGCTCATTCACAAATAACATAGGCGAGATAATAATGAGAATTGAAACTTAAGATTGTAACTGAAATAAATGTGACAACAGATTCAAATGTTTTAGTACAGGATTTCAAAATGAAATCGGGGACAAACCCGATAAATGAGATAAGAATATAAATGAAAGATAGCTACTACTAGCTACTCTGCAGCAGGGGTCTCCTGGGTGGGTTCTGGCTCCTCATAGGTATCATCGGTCCCCTCATAGGGACCAATATAAGTAGGGGCAAGATCCTCATCATCGCCTAAATCAACAGATCCAGTCAGGAAAGGAGCAAAGTACACAGTGCACAACAAGGTTAAACTAAATATTTATGACAATTAAATATTTGATATCATGTTGAGACAACAGCATAACAAAACATTATTATCTCAGAGTTAAAACTGTATACAGGAATATGAGAAACAGAAATAAATGAGACAGGAATTGAAACTACAACAGTCAGCAAGATATATAACATGACCAGAAACTATCTGTGTGAACTTGTGTTTGTTTTTAGAATACATAGTTGGCATGTAGGGGTTTATAAGGCTAATTCGGCCGTCATAAATGGCTATTAGACAATATAATCGAGATCCGACTGATGGACAGTCGTGTACCAACAGCTATTAGACAATACAGGGGAAAGGGTAAACTCCATGCCTCCTTAGTATTCTCTCACCCGACACGAAAAATAAGACATGAACTCCAGTATTCAAGACATGAAAATCCAGTGTTCTAACACTACGTGTAATCATCCAATGGTGCTAGTAGAGCAAGGAATTAATTATCACAATATAAAGAATAAACTTGAAGTGCAGGTACTTGCCTGTTGTTTGGATCTGATTAATATTGGCTCTCGGGGGAAAATTCCAAAGATGAGTCCAAAAGCTAAAATAGAAATTACCATCACACTCAGAAGATGTCAATTAGCTAGAAACGCCTGTCCTTGGGTCCAATTTGGAGACAAGGCCAAAAACGACAGTTTCGGGTCAAAGCGGGGTCCGCCGGTGGGCCCGCTTTGCACCGAAAAACGTGTCCGGGCCAAAGGTCTCCAAATTCACCAAAATTAGTGTCAACAGGTCAGGAACGCTGATACGAACCCAACGGAACTTCCAGATTTGGATTCCGATGAGCCGAACACAAAATCGTCCGTCGAGCGGGGCTTGTGGGGCCCACGACACGCGATTTCGTCAACGTTCTCAGAATCGAACCAAACTTGACCCACAGGACCAGCGTATCGCTATGAGTCCGATGGTGCAAGTTTTGTCTCGATCTGACGAGTGTACAAGAAGTTAGGATGAATTGCAGAAAAGGCGGATACGGGGCGATGTCCGTGGATACGCGTTGATTCTGGTGTGCACGCACACCCGAATCAGCTTCCACGAAATCTCACACGTCCGTATCGACGATGCACACGTATCTGTGAAGACCGCACGTGACCAAGTCGTCCCGTTTGGCGGGGCGTACTCAGTTCCGGGGTGAAAACAGGGTCTGGTTTTTCCTGTTTTTGGATCGCGGTGTGCGATCACCACAGGACGCGATGCCCCGAACAGTTTATCCGGACACCGAGAGGGTCATACAGGCTTCACAACACAATTTGCGGAATCGAAAACAGAGCTACGAGGCGAAAGTTACACGCACCTGAAGGGGACCCAAAAATTCAGGGTCGAGTCGTGTCCGACTCGTGTCGGACACGGAAATTGGGAATTAGGGTTAGGGTTAGGGTTCTCGTCAGAATTCGGCGGAGGGCGGCTGCTGGGCGGCCGGGCTCGGGGGAACGCGGCGGAGGGCGGCGCGGCGTGGCTGGGGACGCGTCGGCTGCGGCTCAGGGCGGTCGGAGGCGGCGGCTGCGGCTTGCTGCGGCTGCTGCTGCTGTCGCTGCCGGCTGTCGACGAGCGGGGAGGAGAAGGTGGCCGGTGGCGCACGGCGAGGCGAGGGGGCACGGCGAGGCACGGCCAGGCGGTGGGGTCTGGGCGGAGCGTTGGCGGCGAGGTGGCTATGGCGGAGAGGAGGCCGGAGGGGGTTTATAAAGGGCGGGGGAGGGCTGTCGTGGCCGAGCGAGGCGGAGGATAGGGGGAACGTGGCGAGGTGGCCGAGCGAGGCGCGGGCGGAGAGGGCGGCGTGGGAGCGGAACGCGCGGCGCTGCGCGCGGCGGCCGGCGCTGGACGCGGGGTCGTGGGGGGGGACTGGGCTGACGGGTCGGGCTGACGGTGGGTCGGGTTCGGTTGAACCCGACCCGACCCGATAGGGTAGGGTCTGGGCTGAGGGAGCGGGCTGGGCCGCGGCCCAACGGGCCAGAAAAAAATAAAATAAAATAAAATAAAATAAAATAAATAATAAATAATAAATAATTAAATAAATAGATAATTAATTAATTAATTAATTAAATAGTTTTCAGGCATTTAAAAATAGGTCTGAGGCCCAGAAAAATCCAGAAAAATTACCCTAAGTCCAGTTTTCCATTTTACACCAAAAAATGTTATTTTCATGATATTTTAATAATATTTATTACCAATTAAAAATTATTTATTAATTGAAAGCCTTGATTTTAATTACAGAAAATTCCCAAAAAATTCCAGAAAATTGGAAAAAATCCAAGATTTAATAATTTAAAAATTCGGGGGTTTACAGACTAGCCTCCTCCTATGTATATGTACCTACTCTCTTGAAAATAAATTAATCAAGTCTTTTCTACATGGTATCAGAGCCGAATCTTTGAATTCTATCTCCAAAAAAAAAAACCCCTCTCCCCCCTGTCTCTCACCCGACCCCCCCACCCGCCTTCCTCTGTGAGTGGACGACCCTCCCCCCCGTCTCCCTCTGTGAGTAGAAGGCCCCTTCCCCTCGCATCCCTCTGTGAGTGAAAGCCCCCCACTACGGGTGTAGTCGAAGTCCCCTACGTGTGTCGTCAAACATGTCGGGAGGTAGGGTACGCTGCTCGTCGTACGTTGGCATAGGCGATTTCTACCCATCGTACACTTCTCCTGCTGCATGAACTTGGAGGTGTATAGATAGATGCTCCCCCCTGCCTCCCTCTGTGAGTAGAAGGCCCCTTCCCCCCGCCTCCCTCTGTGAGTGAAAGGCCCCCCACTACGGGTGTAGTCGACGTCCCCTACGGGTGTCGTAAAACCTGTCGGGAGACAGCGTACGTTGCTTATCGTACGTTGGCGTAGGTTTTTTCTACCCATCATGCACTTCTACCGCATGAACTTAGAGGTGTATAGATAGATGGAGAAAGTCGTGATCGCGTTGTAGGCGCACGGCCCATTTTTAAGTTGCATTTGATCTCGTTCCTGTGCAACTGTGAAGATGAGAACACCTGTGACTAGTCATGAGCTGAAAGAGATACATGAGGGGATGACTAGGATATTTCAGGCCAAATTGGAGGAGACCTCATCCAATAGGGCAATCGTGCCCGCACCAGAACGACATCAAACTTGAAGTGATGAGAAACTACCTAAGTTGGTCTAGGAGGGCGCTGTTGAACCTTCAGAACAAGGGACTTGAAAAATATGTGAAGGGAGAGTGCATTGAGATAGAGGATAAGATGAGTGCTGAGTGGAGCACATAGAGTCATCTTAATTCTCTGGTGGTTTCTTGGCTGCTGACTTCTGTGTCTCCATCCATAGTTGTGATGGTGGAGTCGATCTGTATGCAACTGATGTCTGGAAGACATTAACTGGGATGTACTATAGTAATTTTTTATTATATTATTCGAGCAAGCATATGAATCCCAAGACAGTTCAGACTGTTATTGGACATCTCAACCCATAAGGGGTACTGGCTCGGTCCATTATATTTCATCTGTTACCCTGTCATCTGTATTGCATGTTTCTTTATTTTCGATCAACTTATTTTTTGTTAGTTCTCTCATTAATCAATTAAATTGCACTGTTCTTTTTGATCGGGATATGTGCTCTTTCTAGGAGAAGGTCACATAGAAGAGGCTTAGGACTGGCATCAGGCATGATGGCCTTTGGTACATGGACAGGGAGGTTGCAATGCTTGCCTATACTATTAGTGGAGGGCCAGAGACTGAAGCAATGCTTTAACACTGTAGTTTGGACATTTATCTTTTGATAGTTTAAATAAGGTAGAACCTGAGATAATGAAGAAAGTAGACAAAAAATGTTATTTGTAATGCTTGTGAACTTAGGAAGCATACACGTTCTACTTATAAAATAGTTGGTCTTCGAAGTTTTGAGCCATTTGCACTTGTTCATTCTGATATTTGGAGACCATGTTCTACTTCTTCTATCATTAGATTCAGGTTATTTGTTACCTTCATTGATTGCTAGTCACGTATGATCTTGATCTACATGATGAAGCAAAAATTTGAGGTGTGCAAATATTTTTAAGACTTCTCGGAGTATGTGAAGACCTAGTTTGGAGTACATGTAAAGATTTTTTGAATAGATAGTAGGACCAAGTACACCAACAAGGAGTTTGTTAATTTCATCTCTAGTCAAAAAATTCTTTATCAAACCACTTGTCCAGACACTCCTGCTCATAATAGGGTAGCTGAATGCAAGAACATGCATCTACTAGAAGTGACATATTCTTTGATGCTGACAATGAATGTGCCAAAGTTCTTGTGGAGTGGGGCTATTATGACAATAACGTATCTAATCAACAAGATGCTGTCAAGAGTATTAGGGATGAAGACACCATGTGAGATGCTCTTGGGTTCTAATATTTTTAATGTTCCACCTAGAGTGTTTGGCTGCACATATTTTATGCGAGATCACATAATGATTAGTGAGCAAGCTGGATCCATAAGCAGTTAAATGTATCTTTGTGGGCTACTCATCAAGTCAGAAAGGATACTGTAGAAGCATAAAAAATCTAGATACATGCGTCCAACAAACATGCGCCCCGAGACCGACTTAGAAGAAATCAGGCCGCATAATGACTATGCGGCCAAAAAATAATAGCATCCATGAGCCCCAATTGTCACGATCCGCACCCGATTTTCAGATATGAATACGTGGCCAAGCCCAGCCTACACTGCAGTGTCGGCGGTAGAACGCTGTACTATAAGCCACATGTATAGTCTACAACTCACAACATATATTCATCTCCACACTATACTCAATCACAGGCACTAGTTTAAATGAAAACACCAAGATAATAATGAAATAACAGTCTCGATGCGGGTCTAAGGAGTCTCCCCACAACTAAATATCCAAAGTACAATATTCAAAATACTTTAGAAAAAATTGCCGGAGAACAATCCCGTCTAAAATAACTTACAGAATCAACTACTCTACTAAACTACTCCATTTCTGACGGTATCTGAACTGCCAACTCTCCCTGATCCTCCGGAAGGGCAAGATCAGGCTCTATTATGTCGCTAGCATACGGTCCATAATGTGTAGGGATTGCATCCTCATCGTCGTCACCTAAAATATGGTTATCTAGTCAGGAAATGAAAGAGTACATCACAGTGAAAATAGTTCCAACACCTGGTAGAAGCTATAAGACAATAAATAGTAAAAAATATATGATAGCAACAAAACTGAAATCTCAATAAGGCAACTAGAATAACTAAATGCTAAAGTCCTGTCATGGAAAAGATGTAGTACAATAACTCCAAGCAACAAAGAAATAACTATAATATATGGAAGAACAGATAGGAACAACTACTCTATGTGATTTGAAATACCTTGTTGACATGTGAACAACTAAGGGGTAAAATCCGGCAAACCACACGTGTCGTGCATGGCTGCTATTATTCTAGTAAGACCATGGGATAGAAAGGGTAGTTCATACGTCCACTAAGTATTTTTTTCTCCCCACGAGTACAACATGGATTCTGAACTAGTCACGAAGAAATAACAATAATCCAGAACAGTCACGTATCTCATAATAAGAATCCATCATACTAATCCGTGTAACAAGTGTCAAGAATCAAATAATCAATACTAAGCATGCATTATAGAGACTATCAAGTACTGAAAGTAATCACGAAAATGTACCCGCCTGTGGTCCTTAGCTATGAATGGATCAGGTCCAATTCAGAATCCAAATCCTACGTATGATATGTTACAATGTCAAGAGATAAGTTATTTTAATTTATTTAATTCTGGAATAATTATCCTAAAATCCTATTTTAATCTTATTATTCTAATTTTTAGGTTAATTTCTAAATTTTGTCCAAGGAACTGAATTTTATCCACTGGAGACTCATGGCACGCAAATCGAGGCGATCTGTTGACCAAAAAGTCAACCAATGCAAACTCCACTTTCATGCATGTTTTCCTATAGATTTTAGCGTCACAAATATGCTAGAATTTATGGCTCATCCGAATTCAAATTCGTTTGAAAATTATTGCACATACAAAATCGTATTGTACAACGGTGGTTGATTGCTAACCTAAATGTTCTACAGAATTAAAAGCATAGAAATATTTCGAATAAAATTCTAGGAAAAACAAATGTCAATTATATCGATATTAGCTTTCCGAAACTTCAAACGGTTCATAATTCTGATTTCTGGTTCTCCCGAAATCGCAAAAACACCGAGACGCATTTATTTTCGGACATGATGTGCCCTACGAATATTTTAGAATTTAATATTCAGAATTTTGTGAAACAATTTACATATTCAGAACATTAACCTCAATACAATTCTAACGCAAGAAATTGGGCCACGTTTGGAGTCCGGAGCTATGAGTAATGGCTTCTGGAAGATGAAAGAAATCCTAGATGACAATTCTCCAAAATCGGCTAAAAGAAAACCCTAGAAATTATAACTTTAATACTATATATATAGAGGAGAGAGAATGAGCCGCGGCTACAGGGGGACACATGGCGTCCATCCAGGCACTCCCGCCAAGATCGGACGGCCAACGTTCAGCCCGGCTTGGCTCCGCTGAGTCCGAGTCAGATTAGGACTCGGCTTAGCTCGGCTCAAACCAATTTCTCCCTCACCCATACCCGCAGGTCACTGAGAGGCGGGCCTAGCACTTTTCGCTGCGGGAGGCTGACGGACGGGCCCCTGTTGGCTGACTGGACAGATTAATTACTTTTATGGATTTTTTTTTCAAAAAATAGTTTTTAATTCAGTTTTTCATAATTAACTCAAAATAAATGCTAAAAATAATCAGAAAATTTCCAGAAAATTTTAGAAAATATATTTGACTATTTAGAACCTAAAATAAAATTTTGAGATATTTCTAATTATGTTTAACCCTAAAATAAATTCTTGAAAGTCCTAGAAAATTAGTGTTACTAGTTTTTAATTAACCAAAAATTGTGAAAATTTTTTAATGGCCCCAAATTAACCTAATAATAACATTTAAGCTAGAATTTTAGGATACAGAGGTTACACCAATATTGTCCACATACAGACCTGACACAAGATTGTGTCTAACACAGAATTCTGACAAAAAAGACTTTCTGAACACTTTGAAAGACGTGAGCACGCTAAACAATAGAACCTCATGTCTGCATGAACTTTACTCCTGACGGGTGTGCAACGCCATGTGTACAACACGACAAATGCTCCATGCGTCCCATGCGTCTCTGGTCCTATGCGTTCCAGACTCTATGCGTTCCACGCGTCTCTGGCCCCATTTAGATTAGAACATTTCCCATAATTAATTAAACCTTCATGATAACCATTGAGGGTATCTTGGACCTTTTGTTTTGACCAACACTAGAGGAGTAGGTGCCGGCCCTAATTAATAGGGAGGAGCCTCCTTCCTCCTTTATTTTATTGTTCATTTTATTCCTAATTTTGTTCTTCCCCAAATTGAGACCAGCCCCCACCAATTCCACTCAATTTTCTCTCATTCCATACTCATATTCATTTCCAAGGAGGCCTAGGAGCTTGGATTGCAAGGAGCACAACTTGGAGAGGGGATTCTAGGAGCTTGTGTCCATTTCGTGTCCATTCAGAGAAATTTTATTGAGATTCGACTCCCAATAGGTATAATCCATATTTCTCATCAATTTTATGATTAATTTGTAGTATTAGACCCTTATGAACTCATCCATGCCTAAGGACTACCTATAGGGAGAAGAACTAGGTGCTAGAAGTCCATAGTGTGATAGTTACATTGACTTTTGTGGCTAAATTAGGAAAAATTCGAATTTGGTGCATCAAGTGTTTGAGAATAAGTCTATTGGTTATTAGAGGCTTTAATTTATGGATATTGGAGGTGTAAGTGTCCATAATTAGATACGGGGAGTGTGTAACATGATATGCCATGATACAGAATCGTAGGAGGGGTATTTCCATGTGTATTAGGTTTTAGCATGTCAAATTCTCTATATTGCATTAGAATAGCTATTATATATATTATTTATACTATATTAAGTATTTTAGATGTGTTCATAATTGAATTAGAGGTGTATCATGAGAATGTGAGTGTGTGTGATGTTGGTATCATGAGTATCAAGGTGATACATGTGTGTATCATGAATTTGTCTCTAGGTGTTTGATGAATTGTCAATAGAGTGTGTGTTTATACATTTTGGTGTGTTATATAATTAATAGTACTACAAGAAAAAAGTCACTGTAGAAAAAATGAATTTTTTTGACGGTTGATTTGTTGACGTATGGTCGAAACCGTCAAGTAAAACTATTATCTTGACGGTTTTAGACATACGTCAAAAAAAATATTTTTTTTTTCTATTATATATTAAAATTTGACCATATTACTTGTCGGGTTTAGATGAATCGACAAGTCCGACAAGAAAAATTATTTGATTTATTGACGACTTGTGGAAAATTTTTTGCTTACATTTTAGCTGACATTTTGGTAAACTTTTGATTTTTTCCCTTCATTATCTATATTGACGGGTTCATAGTAACAGAGTATATTCGGCTTAGACAAGGCATTCTTCGATCAGTTCACTCCCATCATCAAAAACTCTCTTTTTTTTCCCCTCTTCTCTTCTCTTCTCTTCTCTTCCTCCTCTCATCCCTCTCCATATGTCCTCTTCCTCTTCCTTCTAGATTCGCTTGCAGAGTATGTGAGGTTGCTGGGGAGCCAAGCTGGAAGAGGTGGGGGAGATCACCACCACCATTCCTTTTCTTCCTCCGCCTGCTTGAGAGGACCCGCCCGTCGAACCCCCAGCACCACGACGACGACGACTCCAGAAGCAGCGTCGAGCCTCCTCAAAACCCCTATTCTCCTACTTATCAGCGCCTCTTTCTTCGCTTTCGCCGGAGCACCAAAGGTGAAACCCTAACCTTAATTTCTCTTTCAAAATTCTAACCCTAATTTTGTCCTTCAAATTCCTCCATGTTCCGATCCGGAGAGGACGTACACCGACGAGCGGTCGTGGGAGTCGCTACAGGAGGACAAGTTGGGGCTGCTGCTCCGCCCCATCGACACCAAGACCCTCACCCACGCGCAATGTACAGGCGGAGGATGCTGCTCCGGTCGACTCCAGCCCCGTCGGCAAGGATCCGTATAGGGATGATTCAATACATATACGTCGTCATCGACTTCTCAAGAGTAAGTGGTTTTGATTTGCAATATTTAAAAAAAAAAGGATTTGGTTGGTAATTATTCAATGCGCTCGCTCTATGTGTTCGACGAAATGATAAGAATTACATAGTTAAGACAAGGAGATGCCGTTGACAAGCTTGGATTAGGTCAATATTTGGGGACTAATGAAATGATACCTTGCTTGGTATAACTGAATAGGTATGCCGTTGACACTTTTCGAGACTAGCAAATGTTTGGGGACAAGAACACGTCTAGATGGAACGGTTGGAGAGTGCATGTTATTTGAAACTCTGTTTTCTTTGGTGTTTGCTACGCGTGAAGGTATAAGTGGATGACTTATGGAGAAGCTGGTACATCCCGTTCAGCAATTGGTTCCGGTTTAATATCTCATGGCATACCAAAAGTGAGTCAGCCTTCAGATGTTCTAGTTTGTTCTGTTCCGTTGTTTCTAAGACTGGCCCGTGCACTTCAAATATGTACAATTTCGTTTGTTTTCTGTTTATATTTGATATACATAAGAAGTCAGATAGCTATGAATCATGAATGTCCCAATACAAGAAGCGATTATATCTCATATTTTTTCTACTCAATTGTTTTTGCCTTTTGTTTTTTCATCTGATACAGGGTGCATGTATTGGACTTTATTTTATAAACAAACCAGAGTGGATCATAGTGGACCATGCCTGCTCAGCTACTCTTATGTGTCTGTGCCATTGTATGATACTGTTGGTATGTTCATATCTATTGCATGATTATAAATATTTTTAACATTCTTTTGTTTAGACCAAGAAATCGCCATTGTAATTTCTGCAGGGCCAGATGCTGTTAGCTATATTGTGAATCATGCCACTGTTCAAGTGATTTTTTGTGTGCCACAAACACTAAGCATTGTGAGTCTCAATCCCTCCCTAATTTATTGTTCCTTGGAGAGCATTCTAAAGCATCCTGAGAAATGTCTTCAAAAGTCACTGTTATCTATGCATTGGCTTACTTCATTTATTAATATACATCATTTGGGGCTTGTATACTTGACTGCTAATATCAGATACAGCTTTTATTTTATTATTCTGCTGAGGTTTGGAAGTGGACAATTTGGACTAGCAAATATATTTTCCTCCTTTTTTTGGAGTTATCAAAGAGGAAAAAAAAACTAGCAATTTGGACTTCTCTTCTATTTTCTGCCTTTGAGTCGTGGCTTGTCGCAGAGCACAATAAGGTGAGGTTTACCTGCTATTAAACTTCTGATACTTTTCTCTTTTAGGAAATGTTTTATTCAAGTATCATTTAATATTTGCTCAGTTGTAGAAACTAGGGTGGGTTGTCAGAGATTTGATGTGTCTATTTCCTCATGGGGATGTCCAGTTTATGTTGTTTTGTGATCTGCGGTTGTTTCTTTTACTTTTATAATCAACTCATCTTCTTACGTTAGTAATGGTTTATTGGTGATTTAATAAGAGCACAAGTTTTGGTGTTTCTAATAGGGGAAATTTAAGCTAATGTAGCAAACTCGAAGGAGAAAAGTGCATAATGTAAATCTTAAGCAATCTGGCAGCAAAATAGAATAACACAATCAAATCTATTGTCCTTCTAATATGTCTACAAATAATTCTCAAGAAGTCTAGAAATTCAACTAGAAAACATTAGATTGAAGTCATAATAATAATTGGAAAACTATTCTGATGACAATTCAAGAAAGAAATATTTAATAGTAATGTAGTGTTACTTGTTTTTCTTTCCTTAATTGTCAGATAGGGTTCAAACATTGGCATTAATTCATATGCACAGCCATATATGTACCAATTATTGCAGTCCTCTTTTCCAGATGAAGCATATAACTTGTACTACTAATTGTCCTGCAAACAGAAGCCTAAAAGGTTATCTATGCCTTTTCTCACTTTCCTACGTCAACACTCTTGAATATCACAAACATGTTGAATGATACGAAGAGTACAAAAAGCTACTGATACTTATGAAGAATTAATATTGTAGACTTGTGGTTTATTTGGATGTCTTATAGTGGGTCAATTGTGATTAAGGTTCTTGTCTTCTACATAGTGATGACAGTTTTCTTGCATGATAATTACTAAATTGCTAAATTAGGATACTATATATTATCTTTATGCCTATAGTACCGATTTTCACTCTCTTTAAATTAAAGTCTTGTCTATCACTCTTTTACAGAGGGGCTTTGAACCACAATGGCTGTCCTTAACTTTCTCAAAAGCTATATTTCTTGGGAATGGTCTAGTTGCCATTGTAGCTGGGCTGTTTGCAAACATGTCGCTGATAACTTGGGTTTTGGCCCAGTAGCCCCATTTGATGCTGCTGCATGCTTCCTTGCAATTTGCATGGAAATTATCTTATCAACCTGGACGGAGAATTATGGAGATCCTTCTGACAACAAGGATTTACTTACTCAGTTCCAAGGGTGCAGCACTAGCCATTGCTTCCGGTAAGAAGACACTTGTCTTTATTAAATGTCTAAGGAGCACTTCATGGTGTCTTGTTTGTCAAACATCAATATGAACAATTTATGCAACTGCAGATGAGAAAATTGCCTTGCTGGGTGCAATACAGATGCATGTAAAAGCTGCCAAAAAGGCTGTTCTTGAAGGTACTCTGATCTTATAATGTTAATTTGTAATAATAGTTCCTTTAGTTTTACTCAAGTACCTGGGGTCGTGATGAAGGCTTTATCATTGTATATTTATGTTCAAATTTGATTACAGACTTTCAAACAAGTTGGCAACTGATCTTCAAAAATTGAGATGCAGAGTTAATTATCATGCTTTAAGATACACCGATCAAATCCAGAAAATGGGTGAAACATTAACTCAGAGAATGAAAGCCAAAAGCGAACATTTCATTGCTCTTCATCTCAGTTAAAATTTTTCTTGGGTCATATAACAGCCATTGGTAAAGTTTCATGGAAGTTTGATGGTTTTAATCTTTTATATTCATTAGATTCTTCTCTTAGAAACACATTTGTTGAATTTTAATGTCCACCACATCCTAAAACATGCTTCTACTCCAATTCCTGCCTCAAATTTAGTCAAAATGTACATTATCTTTTTCTAAAAAAAGATGCACATTATAAAGATAGCTCCTTTCTTCCTTATCTTGTTCTTTTTCTTCTATTGTTCTGTAGTGGATTGCTCTGCAGCTAGAACTTGAGATAGTGTTTTGCAATAACTTTTCTGTCAGCTGGTTTTCCAAGTAGGTTTTCATTGGTGCAGCCACATACTTTATTAACTGATAGTAATATGATCCGAGTAGTAGGGCCACATTGATCGAAAAATCATATATCATTAAATGTGTTAGACTAGCACAAATTATGAAAATTTCCTTTTTACTAGATTATGGATATACATGATATCGATTATATTCGTTACTAGTATACAGTTACGTTCTTGAATCTTGTTCTCAGTTGATGTCCATAATATATGAATCTTGTTCTCAGTTGATATATGCCAAAACAAATTTAAAACTTTTTGTTCTCAGTTGATATCAAGTTTGTACAAACATGTACACAATGATTAAATCTATTTTTCTTGTTCTCTCAGGAAATACATGGAAAATGAAGGTTGTATTGTGATGGGAGGGATGTGCTCCGGATTTGCTACATATTTTTGTATAAATATAGGTTTTGGATGTTTAATATAAACATAGGTTTTGGATGTTTAAGATGTTCGAAAACCATATACTTTGGTTGGATGTTTGTGGTTGGATGTGTTGGATGTTTGTGGACACGTTTGTTAATATAAAAATTGTGTATTATAGTTCTTTGATGTATGTGATCTTGTGGATTATATTGATATTATGTGTGTTCGATATATAATATATAATAATAAATGATATTTTTGTTATACATGCACTAGCTTTTCTTGACGGTTATAAAACGTCAAAAATATTTTTTTCATGACGGTTAATATCCGTCATCTAGGTCAAAGTCAAGAAAAGTTTTCATCTATCTTGACGATTTTTTTAAATGTTTCTTTGATGGCTAAAAACAGTCAAAAAATGTTTCTTAGTTGACGGTTTAAAAATGTCAAGAAAACGAATCCAGAAAACACTGTGGCTTAGACGGATCCAAAACATTCAAGAAAACTCTTTCTTACGTGGAAAATCTGTCAAGAAAAGTCATTTTTTTGTAGTGACTATATATATATATGAAGCTTGTATGGGTGTGTGTGGTGTCACGTTCCGATCCCAGATGACCGAAAGTCACCACTGGACATGATGTCTTGCAAGCCTAAGTTGTGCTTGCACAAGGCCAAGGCTTGTACAATAACAAAATAAGCTATTCAGAGTTAGAAGCAACGTCACATTATTGCAGAAACTGAATGATCACAATGTAAAAGGAACAATTCTCTTTATTGATATCTTTAAAAAGATTACAAGGCTCTCATTAGATTGCCAATTGGCTTACAACTCACTTGAGCTATACAAAATATATTGACATCGTTCCATACATTACATCCCTTTATACAGAAAATATCTGAAAGCTTCTCAATGCATCTCATGGCATCTCCTGATTTTCGGCTCCTGAGGATAAGAATCTGCTATCACTTCCTCGAACAATCCAGCACCTACGGACATAACTGGCGGGGGGTCAGCAGTTTGGGGAAAGCACTGGTGAGTATAAAAGCAACGAACATAAGCAACACCCTCTGAAACCAACACTAAGTAATCATGTTAAAAAATATTGCATTATTAGTGATCTTGCGATTTTTACCTATGTTTATTTCATGCAGTACATGATCAGAGACATGTTACACTTCTTTGAAAATATCTTTGAAAATAGCTTTCATATTCATTCCAAGCATACACTAGGGACAAGACATGTACGATATTTATTTCATTGCTATTTCGATGTGCACAGCGTGTCGTGAGCCATATTCAATAACATAAGGACAAGCAGCAATATTCATTTATTCAGTTCTTCTATAAGCATGATACTATCATTTCAGATGAGGTAACTTCTTTCTGCACTAGTACGCATGAATGTTATGAGCTGTGACTCTGCTTCAGCATCTTACCCCAACATACACGAATACTAGTAACAGTTCATACGAACTGGAAGGCAGCATTTCATATTAACAGAGACTATTCTTAGATGCAGCATGTAAGGGAACATAATATAACGATATCACTTATTCAGTGATTCTTACCCTTCTTCGGATGACTATCCTTGCAACAGACATACAAGTTAGCCACAATTTGCATATATCAACAATCTCAAAGGACTTGGCATCTATATCTCAAGGGACTTGGCATCTATCGGTTAGGCTTGCAAGAAGGTTGCACCTAGCATGCTACCTAACTACATGATGGCCCATAAGAGTTCTTCCTCATGAATTAGCAGTGGTGACTCAAATTTCAGCTCTGCACTAGTACGCATGAACGTCAAGAGCTGCGACTCGGCAACAATATCTCACCCCAACATACATGAACACTAGCAGCTGTGACTCAAGGCTCAGCTTTGCACTAGTACGCATGAATGTCAGGAGTTGTGACTCGGCAACAACATCTCACCCCAACATACATGAACACTAGCAGCTGTGACTCAAGGTTCAGCTCATGACATTCATGAGTACTAGTGCAGAGCTGAATCTTTAGTCACATCTGCTAGTGTTCATGTATATTGGGGTTAGATGTTGTTGCCGAGTCGCAGCTCCTGACATTCATGCGTACTAGTGCAGAGCTGAACGTCGAGTCACAGCTGCTAGTATTCATGTATAATGGGGTGAGATGTTGTTGCCGAGTCACAGCTCTTGATGTTCATGCGTACTAGTGTAGAGCTGAACCTTGAGTCACTACTGGTAATTCATGAGGAAGAACTCTCATGGGCCATCATGTAGTTAGGTAGTATGTTAGGTGCAACCTTCTTGCAAGCCTAACCGATAAATACCAAGTCCCTTGAGATATAGATGCCAAGTCCTTTGAGATCGTTAATATATGAAAATTGTGGCTAACTTGTATGTCTGTTGCAGGGATAACCATCCGACGAAGGATAAGAATCACTGAATAAGTGATATCGTTATATTATGTTCCCTTACATGTTACCTCTAAGAATAGTCTCTGTTAATATGAAATGATGCCTTCCTGTTCGTATGAACTGTTACTAGTATTCATGTATGTTAGGGTAAGATGCTGAAGCAGTGTCACAGCTCCTAACATTCATGCGTACTAGTGCAGAAAGAAGTTACCTCATCTGAAATGATAGTATCATGCTCATAGAAGAACTGAATAAATGAATGATGCTGCTTGTCCTTATGTTATTGAATATGGTTCATGACACGCTTCATACATCGAAATAGCAATGAAATAAATATCGTGCATGACTTGTCCCTACTGTGTGATTGGAATGAATATGAAAGATATTTTCAAAGATGTTTTCAAAGAAGTGTAACATGACTTTGATCCTGTACTGGATGAAATAAACATAGGTAAAAGTAGCAAGATCACTAATAGTGCAATATTTTTTTAACATGATTACTTAGTATTGATTTCAGAGGGTGTTGCTTCTGTTCCTTGCTTTTATACTCACTAGTGCTTTCCACGAAGTGTTGACCCCCCACAAGTTATGTCCGTAGGTGCTGGATTGTTCGAGTGTTGATTTCAGAGGGTATTGCTTCTGTTTCTTGCTTTTATACTCACTAGTGCTTTCCACGAAGTGTTGACCCCCCACAAGTTATGTCCGTAGGTGCTGGATTGTTCGAGGAAGCGATAACAGATCCTCATCCTTAGGAGCCAAAAATTAGGAGATACCATGAGATGCATTGAGAAATTTTGAGATATTTTCTGTATAAAGGGATGTAATGTATGGAATGATGTCAATGTATTCTGTATAGCTCAAGTGAGTTGTAAGCCAATTGGCAATGTAATGTGAGCCTTGTAATCTTTTTAAAGATATCAATAAAGAGAATTATTCCTTATACCATTGTGTTCATTCATTTTCTGCAATAATGTGCCACTGCTTCTAACTCGGAATAGCTTATTTTGTTATTGTACAAGCCTTGGCCTTGTGCAAGCGCAACTTAGGCTTGTACGACATCACGCCCAGTGGTGACTTTCGGTCCTCCGGGATCGAGGCGTGATATGTGGTATCATATTTTGGTGTTTATATTGTTATATCAATGGGAGGCATGGGTAAGGGTGTTCAGTCAGTTGAGGAAAAGTGCTAGTAGTGTTCCATGGTGTGTGCGTGTGTACCAAATGGGTGTACACTGATCAGTTCAGTAAGTAAGGCTTGTACTCAAGAAGACGTGATTGTGTATCAGGGATTTGAAGGTGTTTAGAAAGGGTGATTCTGTGATGAAGTGAGCATTGTGTCCAGGCACTAGACTAAAGATTGTGAGAAGGGGTTTGCAGTAGGTTAGAGTGACTGTGCAGTGCACAGAGAAACTGTCATGCCCCGATCTCCCGCAGGTAATCGGCCGTCCCCGCTGGGCATGAATCACCGTGCCAGCGCTCCCGCGGGATGATCTTTCCCATTTAGGCGTGATGTCGCACGAGCGTAATCCGCGCCCATGCAAGGCCACGATCCGAACAGGCGGTAAGATGTCTAAACCACAGAGTCTCCCAGATAGTCCGAGTGCAGCGGAATAAGAAACGCACAGGCGATTGGTAACAAGTTCACAGAGTCGTCAATAGCGGAAGCAATAAATAACACAAGTATAAAATTAAAACAAGATCTTTATTGATATTGAACAAGTGTTACAAGCGGTGCTAGGCCGAGATTGCAAGTCGCTCAAGCTTCTTTCTCTGTGAAACGATAAAAGCGTGCCAAGTGGCTACATTTGTGGAATGATATATAGGCTATGTTCCAACATTATGTCTTGTATATGTGCTTCAGTTCCAGACGCAATGCTCCAAGGCTCCAGAATGAACTCTACGCCTTAGCACGCACGAAGGGTTTTTTTGCACCGAACGAGATTTTTTCGCACCTTGCAAGCAATCTGGTGGGTTATCAGTACATGAATGCACTGGTGGGGAGGTTTCTCGCCCGCTCGACAAATCCAAACACATTATAAAGGTTTCATGCATTATCTATTAAGTTATATTTCTAGTCTTGCCTTAGGATCAGTTTCATGGCATAGTGAATAGCCTAACTCGTGTGGCAGTGCGCCATGCGATATATAAGAACACGACGAGACTTACCAACTTACCATTCGTCCTTCCCTGTCCAAGGAAAACCAATTTAAATCAAGCACGAGCATATATAATAAAATCCAGGGACAATAGCATAAGCAAACATAAGTGTCATGAGCGAGTTTTTGTTATGGAGGCACGAGTTATACGGATTATCATGTGTGTTGCAGAAGATGTTCAAGTGTTCTATTATATACAAGTGTCTCATATTTATATCGTTCAGGTATTTCAGATGTAGTTATAGGTACATGTTTGTTACACAGAGAGGTTGCCTATAATGTAATGGCTCGTACGCGGGTTGCCACAATCGAGTCAACTTAATCTATATAACAGAAGGTCAATGGCATGACTTCCATAGTGGACGGTGTAGTCTCGAGACGAAGATGGAGTAAAAGAAAAATATAATACGGGCCGCATTGCATCCATCTCGCCGATAACAGACGACTACCAGATGGTTCCGTCTAGATCGGATCGGCCCCAGTACCCTGGCGACAGTCCGAGGAACTGGATTTGAAAACCCACCTTGTGCACAAGTTGTCTGTGACCATGCATATCCTCAAATTTTCCAGATTCTCGTAGGTACATATACAATTACAGATTCAGGTTCGGTCAGTACATTATCGACTCCCCGAGCCGTCAGATTCAGTACAGGACGAGTATTAATTTTCAAAGATATTGTGATGTTATCTTGCTTAACTATCCATTGATGCAGCCCCTAGTTTGGAAAATGCCTTGGCGACCTAACGGTCCCGAATACTTTTAATGTTCTATACTTGGCTCGGAACGACTATCTTGATAGCCTTCCAGCCTCAACTGAGTGGATCACAGATAGTGAAGTACGATGAGTCATGGCATGCATATAAGTGACAAGCATTACATCGAGGCAGCGAGTACAAGGTAGCATATAAGAAGGCAAGCATTTCATTTATGTGAACATAAGCATACGGAAACATATAGTATAGCCTTTACGTTTAGCACGGGTCTAAGGGGTAGTGCGAAGAGTGAAGTCGTACATGGACATATCGAACGACATAATCTAGGGGCGTGCAGTGTGAACTAGTAAATCAGTGCACTACGGAGAGTATACAACGATATTTATTTGAGGCATAACAGGGTCTACTTGTACAAAGCAAATGTAGCATGCGAGGGTCCAAGTTATAATTCCAAGTTCTATTTCCATGTTTTAACACTAGCAGTACAAGTCGGGATTATTCCCCTTAGCTAGGTGCATTGAATACTTTATTAGCATGCAGGGGGTGATTCACCTAGTGACTAGCATGTAATGTCCATATTTTAAGTGTGCTGGCTAAGCAAAGACAAGTTCATCGTAGCCACCCACCTTAGCAATGATTCGCCTTGGTCAAGCTATACTTTGAACGAGCCTTTGAAAGTCTAAGTTTGAACACCGGAAGGGCCAAGTTTGGAAATCCTTTTTCTCAAACGAGTCTTCTTGCTGAGCAAAGTGGGTCAGGTCGCTGCACTTGCGCCGTTTGAATCAACTGTCCACTTGAACGGAACGGGTCGTTATATTATACACCACTCAGAAAAAGTCTCCTCCTCGAGACTTCCTGAGCGCAAGCCGTTCTATTGCATTAACGAATCTATCTCAAGCATAGCAATCAGTACCACTAGATTCGTTCGAACACAATTTTCTACTCGTTTCTTATACCGTATCGCGTGTATGCTGGTCCGGTCTTATTGAATGACTCTATCATTCAATCCAAGTACTGACTCGGTCTCTATTGCGCCTTAGCGCAGAACATATATCTCTTAACGCTGGGTACGTTATGATCTATCTTGAATGACGATCTAAGACTGAGGCAAACTTATACAAATCGATATACACGTCTGTGCAAATATAACATATTTACTAGCACTAGCATTCGAGATCAGCATATCGCGAGTCTGGATCGTGTACATATTCAAAGCGTTCTTCAAACGTATGCATGTCATCCAACTTAGCGATAGCGAAGTCTTTGTACTCGAGTTTAACATATCACTGGGTCTTGGATCATGCACACGTTCAAGGCGTCCCTCAAACATATGCATTCAACCAAACTTAGCGATAATGAATTCGGACAAGCTACTTGCAAAAATCTCAAGGGTTCTCGTTTTATGAATCATAAGGATACTTCTAACAGGGTTAATAAAATTTAAGTCATTTTCTATTCCAACTCAAATCAAGTTTTGTACTACAGTTAAGCACGATCTATTCGAACAATAGACTAACGTCCATCCGTTCAGGTCAAACATAACACACACTTACCATTCTCAGTCTAACTCCAACTCTTGCTGCCCTAGTTCTATGGCTTGTTCGAACAATGTTTTAAAGTCGGTTACACAAGTTCTTTCACTCTGCACAGGGTAGTCTGCCTAATTACTAGGTCAACTCACAAGGTCATAGGTACAAGTTCAAGCACACGATTTATCGTACAAATTTGTCGCACGATGCTCACCCCAATTTTAAGGTCAAACTATTGTTCGTTTGCACAGAATATTTTATCCAAGCTTGTTTCATTCAGATTTCTAAACATCGAGCACGGATCATCCTACTCCCAATAAAATATTTGTTTGTACAGGATTAGAGTTCGTTCAGTCAAATCCATGATATATCTAAGATGCATGACAAGCTTAGCAATTCGCATAGTCTATCTCCTTAAGCATGTTTGATAGAATCCATATATCCATTCTAAGTCTAGACCACCAAGCCATTATTCAGTTCTAAACCTTTGATTATAACTCCAAGTCATCCAACAAGATTCACGTATCCGTTCACGAAACCATCAAGCGTGATTTACTCCAGGTTCTAGGCTAACTTATCCCTGAAAAACTTCTGATTCACTTGCATTTCTAATTTTGTCTTATCGTGTCGAACCAAAAGTTAAGACGATCCATCAGTTGTCACACTTCGGTCTTCCGTAAGTCGATCATCCTCGTTGGACGTGAGATCACCACGCCAACGCTCCACTGGATAATCATCCTAATCCTGGCGTGACACATGTACGAGCATAGAGTTACGCTCGCACAAGACAAGAACATCGAATGTTATAATTATCTTCGAAACGATAGAGACACCTTATCATTTTACTTTGCTTCATCCAAGTTATATATAAAATCCATCAAGTCATTCCGTTCATGCAGTGATTATAATTTGTCTAGCAAACCGACTTCAATGTTACCGTTTGATAAATCTATAGACTACTTCTGGCATTCCTCAACCAACTAAGTTCAAGTTCTCAAACCAAAGTCTATCCACTTTTGATACGTTCCTTTTTCATCGATTTCATTTGGAATAATCACCGAACATATTCTTGTGAGTTCGATTATCCCTGCCGTACGTGAAATTACTACGTCGGTCCTGCGACAGGATAATCGTTCTCGTTGGGACTAATTTCAAAGGTTATCTTTTTGAACTTGATTCAAGATCGTTCTTCCAAACTCCAGGTCAAATTAGTTATCGCTTATCTCTTTCATTGAACCACAATATTTATTCTCGGGCTAACTTCTATTCGAACAATATTGTATTCAAGTTTCAATCTGTTTAATTAAATCCAAAATCGCTCGCACGATCCTCCAAGTTTTCAACAAGTTTTCTTGACCAAGATATTAATTTTTATTTTCTTGAATCCCTATTCGATATAAGCCTAATAACTTGTTCAAGACATTCTCAAATTGTTCTATCCAACTATCGCACGAGACCTATGAATTCATTTGAATATTTTCAAAATGATCCATACACCACTCAGGAATCGAGTCACCTAATCAAATCTGCAAACATGTTCGCATCTCTCGCTAGCATATTCACAAATTCGTTCCTTAGAATTCTTGCACGATACCTAAGCATCGTCTAATAAATCTTAGTCTCATATACATCCTGTTTATAGTCATCCAAGTAAACCATATTTGATTTGTATATTCCGACACAAAATATCGTTCGATCTATTTCCCAAAATTCAAGCACGATTCTCTATATTCGCCTTAGCGATAAACTGATTATGTTTCTATCGGTTGCCATTCTAAGTCTGACTTATCTTATCTGAACGATATTCCAAATCTCATTTGCAACTAGCTTGTACCAGAAAGGTCTTGGCGCGCGATACTCTGCATAACTTAGCCAAAAGACTGTGTGCATAGCTAACCGTTCGAACGAAATTCTATCTCGCACATTAACCAGTTGGGTAATCATGTATAGGTATTCGGGTTTGCACATAACTTGCAAATTCTAGCACGAGTCTATTCCCACAAAGACTAATACATGTTGGCACAAAGGCCTTCGCATCATAATTTTGTACAAGCAATCATATCATTCATATGCACTTTAGAAAATATTTAGACTCATTGTATGGAATATCCTATCGGGTCAACTAGAGAGTGTATACACAACCCACGAACGAGCTTTCAAAACTGAGAAAATCGATAAGAAGTCCAAAGGCATAAAGCCATGCTCTGATACCAATATGTCACGTCCCGATCTCCCACAGGTAATTGGCCGTCCCCGCTGGGCACGAATCACAGTACCAGCGCTCCCTCAGGAAAATCTTTTTCATCTGGGCGTGATGTCGCACGAGCGTAAGCCGTGCTCATGTAAGGCCACGATATGAACATGCGGTAAGATGTCTAACCCACAGAGCCGCACATATAGTTCGAGTGCAGTGGAATAAGAAACACACAGGCGAATGGTAACAAGTTCACAGAGTCGTCAATAGCGGAAGCATTGAATAACACAAGTATATAATTAAAATAAGCTCTTTATTGATATTGAACAAGTGTTACAAGCGACGCTAGGCCGAGATTATAAGTCGCTCAAGCCTCTCTCTCTATGAAACGATAAAAGCGTGCTAAGTGGCTACTTTTGTGGAATGATACATAGACAATGTTCCAACATTATGTCTTATATATGTGCTTCAGTTCCAGACGTAACGCTCCAAGGCTCCAGAGTGAACTCCACGCCTTAGCACGCATAAAGGGAGTTTCTGCACCCAACGAGGTTTCCCCGCACCTTGCAAGCAATTTGGTGGGTTATCAGTACATAAATGTACTGGTGGGGAGGCTTCTCGTCCGCTCGACAAATCCAAATACGTTATAAAGTTTCCATGCATCATCTATTAAGTTATCTTTCTAGTCTTGCCTTAGGATCAGTTTCATGACATAGTGAATAGCCTAACTCGTATAGCAGTGCACCATGCGATATATAAGAATACGGTGAGACTTACCAACTTACCATTCATCCTTCCCTGTCTAAGAAAAACCAAGTTAAATCAAGCACGGGCATATATAATAAAATCCAGGGGCAATAGCATAAGCAAACGTAAGTGTCGTGAGCGAGGTTCTGTTTCAGAGGCACGAGTTATACAAATTATCAGGTATATTGCAGGAGATGTTCAAGTGTTCCATTATATACAAGTGTCTCATATTCATATCGTTCAGGTATTTCAGATGCAGTTATAGGTACATATGTGTTACACAGAGTGGTTGCCTATAAGGCAATGACTCGCATACGGGTTGCCGCAATCGAGTCAACTTAATATATATGACAGAAGGTCACTGGCATGACTTCTATAGTGGACGGTGTAGTCTCGAGACAAAGATGGAGTAAAAAAAAAGAGAGCTATATTGCATCCATCTCGCCGATAACAGAAGCCTACCAGATGGTTCCGTCTAGATCGGATCGGCCCCAGTGTCCCGACGACTGTAATACCCCGTTCCGTTCAAGCGGACTGCCGATTCAAATGGCAAAAGTGTAATATCCTGACCCGCTTTGCTCAGGCGAGAATACTCGTTTGAGGCAAAGGATATCCAGACTTGTCCCTACAGGACTTCAGCTTAGGCTTTCAGAGGCTCGCTCGATGTATCGCTCTACCGAGGCAAATTATCACTAAGGTGGGTGACTACGGTGAACTTGTCTTTGCTTAGCCAGCACACATAAAATATGGAATAATATATGCTAGTCGCTAGGTGAATCATCCCCTGCATGCTAATAATAAATCCAATGCACCTAGCTAAGGGAATAATACCAACTTGTATTGCTGATGCTAGAAAATGGAAATCAAATATTGCTTATATATATGTTCAGACCCTCGCATGCTACCCTAGAACGTGTCACTCGAAAAGTCCCTACGGTTTCACCTCTCGATTTACCTTTGGGCCCGAGCCATCGTGTTTGCTTAAGTTTCTGAGAAACGCATGCTTGCTTGCTTACAAATGCCTAACATTATTATATTGTGCATACATTGAGTCAGCCAGGAGACTATCAAATAGCTCTTTTGTGCAATTGAACCTGCAAGTATCCGGGACTGTTTGGTCACCAAGGCATCCCCGAACCAGGGGCATGCATCATGGCAAGTAAATACTGTACTGTGATCACATCAAGTTTACCTTTGAACGAGAATCCTGTCCAAGCTCGTCCATAGCGAAAATTCATGACTGTACTCATGTTATTGATTGTATCATGATGGATATGTATATGGATATAGATAACCCTAGACCTGCATGTCGCGGACAACTTGGTGCACAAGGTTTTGGAGGTTTCGCAGACGGTCGCTGGGGCACTGGGACCGATCTGATCCGGACGGAATATATGGATTAGTCAATTGGAATTGAGGATGAAAATAGCATGTGGCGGGGCTCGCTACCTGTGTCGCATAGCATTTTCTATCCCGTGACTATAACTCGTCCTTTATGGCTATGCTAGTGATAATTGTTCATATAGATAAGTCATCCTCGCTTAGCGGCTATCCGCGTGTGAGTTATTGCATCACATCGAAAGAACAACTGAACATCTGAACGATCTTGATATAACGACTCTCGTGTTTGCATATGCTATTGCCCTGAATGTTTATGCCTGTCCCGTGCTTGAATTAACAATGTTTGCCTTGGACAGGGAAGGCCCAATTGTAAGTTGGTAAGTCTCACCGTGTTTCTTCTCCTATCGCACGGCGTACTGCCACACGAAATAGGCTATTCAATCTTTGTATGAAATTGATTCTAAGACAACTAGAAAGACAACTTAATAGTTGGTGCACGGAACCTATATTACGTGTTTGGATTTATCGAACGGGTGAGTAGCCTCCCCACCAGTGCATTCAATATACTGATAATCCACCAGATCGTTTGCAGGGTGAGGAAGAACCTCGTTCGGTGCAGATGCCTCCTTCGTGCATGCTAAGGCCATGAGTTCCCTTTGAAGCCTTGGAACGCTGCGTCGGGACTGAAGCACATATACAAGACATAATATTCTGAACATCGCCTGTACAATCATTCAATAAATTGTAGCCACTTGGCACGCTTTTACTGTTTCAGAGAGAGAGGCTTGAGCGACTTGTAATCTCGGCCAAGCGCCGCTTGTAACACTTGTTTATATCAATAAAAGAGTTGCTTTACTTCTACTTGTGTTATTCAATGCTTCTGCTATATTGTCAACTCAGTGAACTTGTTACCAATCGCCTATGCGTTCATGACTCTGCTGCACTCGAACAATTTGTGCGACTCTGTGGCTTAGAACTCTTACCGTCAGCCAATGAACCACGACATTGCACGGCGTGGCTCACGCTCGTGCGGTATTACGCCCGGATGGGTCACAAAGCGATCATTCCGCGGGAGTGTTGGCGCGGTGATTCTCGCCTAGCGGGAACGGCCGATTTAGCCTGCGGGAGATCGGGGCGTGACATGTTGGTATCAGAGCTTGGCTTATACGCCTTTGGACTTTGTTTCGAATATCTCTGTTTTGAAAGCTCGTTCGTGGTTTATGTGTATGCTCTCTCTCATTGTCCCAACGGAATGTTCCAACAATAAGTCTAAATACTTTCAAAATACATTTTGAATGATATGATTGCTTGTATGATATTGTGCTGCGAGTGGCCTTTGTGCCAACTTGAGTGAGAACCCATGAGATTATCGCAAGTAGCTTGTCCGATTTCACTATCTCTAAGTTTGGTTGAATGCATATGTTTGAGGGACGCCTTGAACTTGTGTACGATCCAAGACTTAAGAAAATATAAAACTTGAGTGCTAAGACTTCGCTATCGCTTAGTTGGTTGGCGTGCTCACGCTAGAGGTGCACTTCGAATGTGCGCATGATCCAGACTAGCGATATGCTGATCTCAAACACTTGTGCAAGTGAATATCCAAATGAACAAGTATAACGACTTGTATAGGTTTGCCTCAGCCTTGTATCATTAAATCAAAATTCATTGAAACGTACTGCTTGTCCTCATTAAGTCTCGAGGACGAGACTTTTTCTAAGTTGGGTAGGATGTAACATCCCATTCCGTTCAAGCGGGCTGTCGATTCAAACGACAAAAGTGCAATATCCCGATCCGCTTTGCTCAGGCGAGAATACTCGTTTGAGGCAAAGGATATCCAGACTTGTCCCTACAGGACTTCAGCTTAGGCTTTCAGAGGCTCGCTCGACGTATCGCTCTACCGAGGCAAATTATCACTAAGGTGGGTGGCTACGGTGAACTTGTCTTTTCTTAGCCATCAAACATAAAATATGGAATGATACATACTAGTCGCTAGGTGAATCACCCCCTGCATGCTAATAATAAATCCAACGCACCTAGCTAAGAGAATAATCCCAACTTGTATTGCTGATGCTAGAACATGAAAATGAAACATTGCTTATATATATGTTCAGACCCTCGCATGCTACCCTAGAATGTGTCGCTCGAGAAGTCCCTACGGTTTTACCTCTCGGTTTACCTTCGGGCCCGAGCCATTGTGTTTGCTTAAGTTCCTGAGAAACACATGCTTGCTTGCTTACAAATGCCTAACGTTATTGTATTGTGCATGCATTGAGTCAACCAGGAGACTATCAAATAGCTCTTCTGTGTAATTGAACCTGCAAGTATTCGGGACCGTTAGGTCACCAAGGCATCCCTGAACCAGGGGCATGCATCAAGGCAAGTAAATACTGTACTGTGATCACATTAAGTTTACCTTTGAACGAGAATCCTGTCCAAGCTTGTTTATAGCGGAAATTCATGACTGTACTCGTGTTATTGATTGTATCGTGATGGATATGGATATGGATAACCCTAGACCTGTATGTCACAGACAACTTGGTGCACAAGATTTTGGAGGTTTTACGGACGGTCACTGGGGCACTGGGATCGATCCGATCCGGATGGAACATATGGATTAGTCAATTGGAATTGAGGATGAAAATGGCATGTGGCGGGGCTCGCTACCTACTTCGCATAGCATTTTCTATCCCGTGACTATAACTCGTCCTTTATGGCTATGCCAGTAAAAATTGTTCATATAGATAAGTCATCCTCGCTTAGCGGCTATCCGCGTACGAGTCATTGCATCACATCGAAAGAATAACTGAACACCTGAACGATCTTGATATAACGACTCTCGTGTTTGCATATGCTATTGCCCTGAATGTTTATGCCTGCCCCGTGTTTGAATTAACAATGTTTGCCTTGGACAGGGAAGGCCCAATGGTAAGTTGGTAAGTCTTACCCTGTTTCTTCTCATACCGTACGGCGCACTGCCACACGAAATAGGCTATTCAATCTTTGTATGAAACTGATTCTAAGACAACTAGAAAGACAACTTAATAGTTGGTGCACGGAGCCTATATTACGTGTTTGGATTTGTCGAGCGTCCGAGTAGCCTCCCTACCAGTGCATTCAATGTACCAGATCGTTTGCAGGGTACGGGAGAACCTCGTTTGGTGCGGATGCCTCCTTCGTGCATGCTAAGGCTAGGAGTTCCCTCTGAAGCCTTGGAGCGCTGTGTCCGAGACTGAAGCACATATACAAGACATAATGTTGTGAACATTGCCTGTACAATCATTCCATAAATTATAGGCACTCAGCACGCTTTTACTGTTTCAGAGAGAGAGGCTTGAGCGACTTGTAATCTTGGCCAAGTGCCGCCTGTAATACTTGTTTATATCAATAAAAGAGTTACTTTATTTCTACTTATGATATTCAATACTTTCGCTATATTGTCAACTGAGTGAACTTGTTACCAATCACCTATGCGTTCATGACTCTGCTGCACTCGGATAATCTGTGTGACTCTGTGGCTTAGAACTCTTACCGCCAGCCAATGAACCACGGCCTTGCACGGCGTGGCTCACGCTCGTGCGGCATCACGCCCGGATGGGTCACAAAATAATCGTTCCGCGGGAGCGCTGGCACGGTGATTCTCGCATAGCGGGAACGACCGATTTAGCCCGCGGAAGATCAGGGCGTGACAGCGATCGTCCGCGAAAATGGATTCAAAAACCCACCTTGTGCATAAGTTGTCCGTGACCATACGTATCCTCAAGTTTTTCAGATTCTTGTAGGTACAGATACAATTACAGATTCAGGTTTGGTCAGTACAATATCGACTCTCCGAGCCGTCAGATTTAGTACATGACGAGTATTGATTTTCAGAGATATTATGATATTATCTTGCTGAACTATCCATTGATGCAACACCTAGTTCAAAAAATGCCTCGGCGACCTAACAGTCCTGAATACTTTCAATGTTCTATACTTGGCTCGGAACGACTATCTTGATAGCCTTCCTGTCTCAACTGAGAGGATCACAGATAGTGAAGTACGATAAGTCATGACATGCATATAAGTGACAAGAATTACATCGAGGCAGAGAGTACAAGTTAGCATATAAGCAGGCAAGCATTTTATTTATGTGAACATAAGAATAAGAAAACATATAGTATAGCCTTTACGTTTACCATGGGTCTAAGGGGTAGTGCGAAGAGTGAAGTCGTACAGGGACATATCGAGCGACATAATCTAGGGGCATGCAGTGTGAACCAGTAAAGCAGTACACTACGGAGAGTATATAATAATCTTTATTTGAGGCATAACGTGGTCTACTTGCACAAAGCAAATGTAGCATACGAGGGTCCAAGTTATAATTTCAAGTTTTATTTTCATGTTCTAACACAAGCAATACAAGTTATGATTATTCCTTTAGCTAGGTGCGTTGAATTCTTTATTAGCATGTAGGGGGTGATTCACCTAGCGACTAGTATGTTACGTCCATATTTTAAGTATGCTGGCTAAGCAAAGACAAGTTCATCGTAGCCACCCACCTTAGCGATGATTTGCCTTGGTCGAGCGATACTCCGAGCGAGCCTTTGAAAGTCTAAGTCTGAACTCCGGAAGGGCCAAGTCTGGAAATCCTTTGCCTCAAACGAGTATTCTCGCTGAGCAAAGCAGGTCGGGTCATTGCACTTGCGCCATTTGAATTGGCTGTCCGCTTGAACAGAACGGATCATTACAAAAATTGTACAATAATTATTCAAGTTTTATAGTAACATGTGCTTGGGTGTGCCAATTCACCCCAAATGCTAACTTACTGCAGGTCCAAGGCAGTGAGTTAGGAGTTTGTTCCAATTGGAATTGTGTGCATGAGTTGTAAGTAGCAAGTTGGAGTGCAGGTATATAGGGGAAAGGAGCTCGGGTACTGCCCATGTAGCAGGCTGTGAGGATTGGATCCCTTAGTGATTTTGGGTGGAGGGTTCTATGTACATTTGTGTGTGCATATTACTAGTATAATTGACAGTACCAATGTGCAGAGGAAGCATGAGTGTATATGCATGGAGTGTGAGGTGTTGAATGTGTTACTAGTAGTTATCAAGACATGTTTCAATGTGTATTAGGTATAACTAAACCTGAGTAGAAGAATTAGTGTATCAACAAATATAGGCTATATACTAGGACATGCATGTTTGAGAGTGAAGTGTGAGTGGTTGAAAGTGAGCATGGGTGATAGTGTCAATATCTGGATTATTTAAGTATGGTAAGGTGGAGATATTGAGGTAAGGCTCGGGTAAGTACAATGAGTAAGGTTGGGATGTGTAGACTGATATATGAGTATCAGTTGGTATAGGGGGCTGTCCAGTAGAGTAGGACCTGTGCACACAGTTGGTGCACAAGTGTAGGGCCTGTGCATTCCTTGTATAGTTGGAGTTAGCAGTGGAGTGGGGCTCAGTTGTAGTAGAGAAGGGGTGGAATTATAGAGCAATAGTGTATCACTACACTGATAATGTGCAACTGCTCGAGTGTAAGGGGAATAGGGCATGCATGTGAACATGTTGGTGCACATGTGAATGTAGTTTGGTATCAGTATTAGTATATGTAAGTATTTAGATTAGTGAGTGAGAGTGTATTAGTGAAGTATGAGGGTGGTGTCATAGTGTAATATTGGGGTAAGTGATACTAGGATACCAAGGTATTAGTACCAATGTAATGACTAAGGTACTAGAGATAGTTGAACTAAGGTATTAGGATACCAAGGTATTAGTACCAATGTAATGACTAAGGTAATATTTTATGGGCTAGAGTATTGCAATATATATTTATCATAGAGCCTATATATTTGTATATGATAGATATACAATATAAATATATGATACTTGATATCTATTATAGCTTAGTATATAAGGTATTATATAAGGTATTACCTAAATATAGGAGTACTAGCTAGTATATATATATATAGGCCTAGTATTGATTAGTATACCTTAGTATAACCTAGTATACCTAGAATACCCTAGCATTACCTAGTATTGACTAGTGTGAGCTAGTATTACCTAGAATAAACGTAGTATTAATTTAATTTGGATAGTATAACTTCATAAACCAATTTATAGGTATTTATAACCTAGAAATTTAGGTATTAACCTAGTTTACCTCAATTGACCTAGTTTTGCATGTTATGATGCCAATTCACTTATTTGACATATAAATTCATATCTAGGTCTTTGAGGCACCGATATGGACACAGTTTGACATTAATTGCTCTGGACCACAGACAAAAATATTTTCTGATAGTTTCTATTATTTGATAATTATTATAATACAAGTATTTAGTAATATTTTACCTGATTCTTGACACAATGTTATACGGATTGGTATACTTGGATCCCCGTCATGAGATATTACTCCTTAGTGATTACCTTGATATTCTTCGTGATTATATAGACCGTGATCATTGTTCTCGTATTATAGACCATGTAGAGTGATTACCGTGTCGTGACATGGCATAATTTGGATCCATTGTACCAGTCGGGGCTGGAAAGTGTTAGCTAGATATATGATCAAGAACCTTAAACAATGTTTAAATTATTGTATAATGTAGACAACAGCCAATCATACACTTCACGTTTGATTGTGTTACCCCGTAGATAACAACCACTTATACCTTCCATGTATGATTGTGTTACTCTGTAGACAACAACTGTCACTACCATATTTTTTAGAGAAGAGTATTTTGGTCATTTCATAATTAATTAAATATTGTGCATGTTGTATAGTTATTTATTGTATTATTTAATTTTTGTTAGATGTTAGTTTATTATTTTGGGCTTGTATTAGTGGACATAACTAGTTTAGTTTAGACCCATGGACCAACAATTATAATTAGTTAGAATTGAGCCCAATTAGAAGCTCATTCATTAGGAGGATGATTAATTTAATTAAACCCATTAGACTAGAACTTTTTTTCCTTAATTATTTCTTCATGAGAGGCCCAAGGGGTATATTGGCTATTGCATAGTAACTTGGAGAAGGGGCTAGGGTGGCCGGCCTATTAAAAGAGGGGAAAATTTCTCTCTACTCTTTTAATTTCAAATCTAGATATATAATTTCCCTCAACCAAATTCCTTCATTCACACATCAAATCTCTACCAAATTTCTTTCCAACTCCTTCCCAAATCACCATTGGAGGCTAGTTGAGCAAGAATCTAGAAGAAGGAAGCAAGGATCTACAAAGAGGAGCAAGGATCTACAAGTTGAAGGCCAATTTTACCAAATTTGGAGATTGCATTGGAAATCCATCTCCTAATAGGTACAATTCACTTTTTCTCTTTAATTAGGTTCTAAATCTGTATTTTAATCATTAGGAACCAACCCATATGTTGAGGCTATCCATAGGAATTGGAATTAAGTTCATAGGAGGCCTATAGAAGAAGTTATAGTATATTTTGTGTCAATTTACACATGTTGTGTTTGTCAATTGGTCAATTAGACCAAATTGACATGTACTTGATTGTGTGTGGCTAGTGTTGTGTCCACAATTGGATACATGTAGGCCATATCCCAATAATTTGGTGATACGTATTGATTTGGGAGTTTTTTCTCCGATACGGGGGTTTGTAAATGTCATATTTTGATACGGACATGTAGATGTATATTTTACTCTTCGTATTGTTCATATATACTATTTTAGACTTGCTCGTGTCCTTCGGGGTACGTTTGGTTGTATGGTGGACTCGTATCATAAGCGTATCATAGATGTAGTGTGATACGGGTGCGATGCACTCCACGTGTTTGTTGTATTATAATTGTAGATTTAATTTGCATTGTTCATAGCTATTGGTAATATATATATATATATATATATATATATATATATATATATATATATATATATATATTAGTATGTGGTTACGTATATGTACACATCAATATATATATATATATATATATATATATATATATATATATATATATATATGGATATAAATATGTGCTTGTGTGTGTGTGTGTAGTGTTGTGGGTTGACGAGGGGGGGGGGGGGGGGGGTCGGGGACTTCCATAGCAGCAGTTTATATCAACTTTGAAGAACAATAGCAGCAGTGTACAGCAACACTGAAGAACCATAGCAGCAGCGAGCTTCACCAGCAGCAAGTTCAGCGAGGCAGCAGCAGCAACATCCATTGCAGCAGCGTACAGTTTGTACTATAACTCAGCGAGGTAGCAGCAGCAGCAACTGCAACAGCGTGCAGTTGCATTGCACCAGCAACAACAACATTTACAAGGTAGCACAAGCAGCAGTAGCATTTGCAAAGTAGTACAAGCAGCAGCAACATTTGCAAGGTAGCACGAGCAGCAACAGCTTAGCATTATGTGCAATCTCTAGCAGTCAGCAAGGTATGTTAGTAATTTCTTGTCTAGTTTAGTTTTTGTAGAGGTTAGTAGTTAGTTCTTTGATAGTTAGTGTCATTGGTTAGCTAGTTAGTTTGATATCTAGTTATTAGTTATCCAGTTAGTTAGTATCTATATGTAAATACTTGTTGATTAGTTAGTAGTTAGATATATATACATACCTACTTATGTATCTCTAGTTATGTGTATATGTATGTATATGGAGGTATATGTATTAGTTGCATTGATGGTTAGTATATCATGGTGGTTAGTATCTAATACACAAATTAGT
>JAYESA010001115.1:0-62543 GCA_036927795.1 Iris macrosiphon | reverse complement strand
AATGAGATGTAGACAATGTACTATCTTTGATCCTCCTGCATAGATGAGACGTACTTACGTAACCGTATTCAATTTTTTTGGAAACCGGTCGTAACATATTGAACTTGGATTATCAATGATTCGAAATTGATCCTTACAAATTTTCCGATGTACAACTTTAGGCTTTAGTCAGCGTCTCCCTGTGAGGAATACAAAGTATCAGGGCCAAACCATTGAGCTTGTCCTGGTAAGAACAATAATACTAAGTTTAGTACCCAATGCTTACTAACCTTCTTACAATCCTCTCTCTCTCTCTCTCTCTCTCTCTCTCTCTCTCTACACACATCCTCCCACCGCGTGCTATGTGCGCCACCTTCGATTCTATTTCTTCTCCAATAAACTATCGTTATGTGGCCGGACAGCCACCGGATTCCATTTCTTCTTCTTCCTCCAATAGACGACCACCACGTGAACGTCACGTAAGTGTCACATGACGATTGTAAGAAGTTGTAAACATAAGGTTGTAGGTATAGCACCATCATGATAAGAATAACATTCGTACATCGAAAGTAAATACACTGCTACTACTGTTTGAGATTCTTTTTTCTTTCCTCATGGCATCTGAAATCATTAGATGCCAAGCACAATAAAGCAAAATCCAAAGATGGCAACAGCAAGCGAGGTTAAGAAAATGTTAAAGTCAATAGCTTATGGCAGGAACTAACAATACAGACATTGGCTGCCTTTAAAAAAAAACAAAAAACAAAACAATACAGACATTGGCAGAGACTTATTAAACATCAAGTGATCATAAGAAAATAACAAGTACATACAAATTGAGAAGTCTCTACAGTGCTTACGAAACCAACAAAACAATACAGACATTGGCAGAGACTTAAACATCAAGTGATCATAAGAAAATAACAAGTACATACAAATCGGAAAGTCTCTACAGTGCTTACGAAACCTTGGTTATCGATATGTTTTATGTATATATCCAGACCAACGCTGGTACATGGCCCCTGGGCGGTGACCGCGGAACATGTATCAGCATCATATTGATATAGTTTTCGGTGGTGGATCTCAAACAAATAGAGGGGACCAATTAGATGCTGATATATGATCCACGGTCAAGGATTACAGTCCCGAACCGCATGCCAAATATTATTTTCCTATCCACACAAGTAGACAACAGGATACAACATAGCGACCGTTTGAAAAACTTTCGGTAATCTCAGCATAGTCTCGTCCGATGCACTCACGAAGAAGCCTAGATCCCTTGTCACCAAATCTTGGGTTCGTATACGGGGGAGGTGGTTTCCTATATTTATCTTTTGGAGAGGGTTGTCCAAATTCGAAGTTTTGTCGGACTTATCTCTGGACCCATTATGTGTCTTAGTAATGACATTTCATATTAAAGTCGTTATATTGATCAATGCTGGAACATATATATATATATATATATATATATATATATATATATATATATATATATATATCAGTTTGTACTGGTTGAACTTAGGGTTTGCTTGGTTCGGTGAAGTGGAACGAAGTAAAAAATTTAGAAATCGATATTTTGCGTACGTTATTGCAGTGAAGTGTAGCGAAGTAAAAAATTTCGTTTGGGTATTTTGAAGAAGTGGGGGTTAGGAGTGAAAAATACTAAAGTTTGATATTTGGTTGTTGAAGTGAGTGAAAAAATATAACTTTATGTTAAAGTGACATAAATATTATAAAAAAAAATGGTAAAGCAGAGAGAAAGTGGTCCTCCAACCAAACACGCGAAGTGGGAATAAAAAAATTTTTACTCCCGTACTGGGCATCGAAGAAAAAAAACTCCTATATTAAAACTCCATTTTCATGACAGACAAAATTTATTTTTAATATCAAATTACAATAAATTTTGTTTGTAAATCTTTCAAAAACACATGAAATCAAAAATTAAAAATTTGGCCACTTCTGTGTACCAACTCTGGGAACCAAACATCGTTTAGAACATTGGCCTAGGGCCCAACACAACTGGGGTGCAGGTGGAGGGATCAACTCTGGGAACCAAACATCGTTTCAAACATATTTCTGGTTGTTTTTCAGAATAATTTAGTTCAAAGAGAGTATCTGGACTTTAAAGAATCTTGGTGGAGGGATCAAAAATGGAAATATGCTTCTCTGACTACTATTAGTCAACTCGAATATGCTTAAGGCATCTTACCTATTCAGTTCTTTTTTTTATTTTTAATATATCTAGTTCCGTCATCAATCGGCAAAAGGGAGATTCGAACCTTGATCTACTTCAAAATGGTCCACCACATTATCACTAGGATAATACTTTCGGTATCTTACATGTTCAGTCTAGTTTTGGCCCGTAAGCATTCGAAATCATCAAGATATTATGTCAACGCATGCAATCCCAAAGTAATTTTGAAGTATATAATATCAAACATATAACTTTAAAAAGGATATTCCGATGCCAATCACCTCCAGGCAGAGTGGGGTGGGAGGCATTTGTCACATATGTCCGGATTCGAATCGGGATGAACATATATTATTTCTTACATTTATAAAATGATGGGAGTTGAAAATAGTAAGCCCAAAAGACATACAACAGAGTATACACAAAGTTTCGAACGTTACGTCGGACATAGTTAAAAGAAGAAGAAGATGTTCTAGTGTAAAGTGGCTTCAAATAACACATTATATGTAGAAAATCAAGACGTATAAAGCTTTACTTTCAATATATGAAAAGTGTTTGACTATCATGTCCCAATTTGAGGAGACGAACAGCCTACAACGTACGTCATGAAATAGTCGAAGAAGGTCGCGACGAAGACGACAAATCGATCAGGTCTCAGTTGGAGCCAAATCAGCACGTCGAAGATAATACCATTGTCCAAGCTATGCAGGTGGTTTTTCTTTTCGGAGCAAGGCAGACTTGGACCAACATACAATCGCTATACGACAGTATGCTAGTCCTGTGTGTTTTTTTGACGGTTCAAGATTTATTCATCATGATTTTGGACGATTTTTTTATCAATTAATAATTCTTATTTTTTGGAATTAATTTAAAAAAAATCTAAATCTTATATTAGGTTTCTTAATCGTAAGGAGGCTAAGGAGGCTCTTCTTTGATGTGATCTCAAGAAAATTCAAGAGAGAGTTCACAATCTCTACGAGATCCGTGTTCGTAGGTCTGACATTTTTAATAGAGGAGGGTTTTATTCGAAGTGTCGTCTTTCTACTCCATCAAGAGATTGTCACTTGTATTGATTCGGTGGACAACCATTGTTAGGTACGATTTTAGTTAGAATTATTAGCTAGGGGTTGCAATCTCAGTGTAATACTTTTGTCTCTCATTCTTGAGATTATTAAGGAATTGACTTTGGGACAAAGGAGGCAACGTACATTATATTTGTAATTCTTTTGTTATATAAAAGAATAGAATTTGTGTAGTAGCAGAACACACCACGTAGTGCATGTGATGTATATCAGATTTGTTGCTTTTTGTGTGTTTCTACTGTTATCGAAATATAAGATCCTGACTAGATGACGGAAGATCAGATGATCGAATCACCGAAGACGTATTATTTCTTTCATTTATTTGGTAGGAATTAGAGACAGTAGATCCAAAAAACATGAACTCAACGTGCACAAAGAACCGAATGTTAAAACGGACATCTCAAAAAAAACAAAAATATCACCAAATTTTTTTTTTTTTTTTGGTCCAAATTGAAATTCGAATTCACACTTTTCTCCATCAAACAAGAGTGCTACCACTAGAGCGTCTAAGCCCTCATCTCGTGAAGAGTTGCTAGTTTAAAAATTGTACTCATTGATGAGAGAAAGTTTGTCTTAACTCTCGATGAACTTAACATAATTAAGGGAAAGTTTACAGTAATTATTATTATTATTATTAAACTTGCCTAATCCATGTCTGTTTTAGTGTTTGGCATTGGTTTGTACAAGACAAGTAGTCCATCAAGTTCAAAAATCGTCGTCCAGTACAGCACTAAAGTTACCATAAAATTCATGAAAAACATAAACTTTATCAAATTTATAAAAAAAATTCAAAATATATATTGGATGGACGTTTTATATATTTTTAATAATATAACCAGCATCTCTTTTTTCTCGATTAACACGTTAAAAAAAAAAATAGAAAACTTATCTAGAAATGACGTTTTTCAGAAATAAAATTCCATTTCCAAAAACGTTTTTTACTCTTTTTCCTCCCTGTCTCTATCTCTATTGTATCTCTGTCTCTCTCACTCTCCTCCCTCTCCTTCGTCACACTCTCTCTCTCTCTCTCTCTCTCTCTCTCTCCATGTCACTCTCGTTCCTCTCTTTCCACGGTCCAACCAGAACTTCTCGGTGAAGTACTTTTTGAAGTTTGCGTGGCAGTACTTTGGAGCGCCGACGGTACTCGAGCGAAGATTTGTCCGCCAGAGCTTCGCGACGTCGTCGACGACCACGAGATTGGAGTCCAAATAGATGACGCGGCTTACTCAAGACTCGAGGATGTCGGCGAGGTAGTTCCTCCCGTAGTTGAGTGGCTGCTCGAGCGTCCGGTGAACGGAGGAGGAGATGAGCGCGCGGACGCGGTCCAGGTCGAACTAGTACCTCCTTGAACCGGAGGTTCGAAAAGGCGGACCGGACCACGACTTCGAGGTCGGTCTCGGGGACGAGAAAGTGGAAAAAGACGGTATCCGGACAGAGCGAGTGCTGAAGCACAGAGTGGACCGTAACGACCAAGCCGCGGAGGTAGGCGCAGTCGAGCGTGATGGCGATGTGGACGAGGGAGGGGTCGCAGACGCTGGAGTCGCCGGCATCGCATTGGTGAGAGAGAGGACGAGTGAGAGTGAGAGTGAGAGAGAGAGAGAGAGTGACAGGGAGAAAGGGAGGAGAGTGAGAGGAGGGCGAGTGACAAAGAAAAAGAGAATGAAATTGACAGCAAGAGAGCAAGAGAGAGAATAGAGAGCAACGGGGAGGGAGAGAGAGAGAGAGAGAGAGAGAGGATATTGAGAGAAAAAAATATAAAAATATAAAAAATGTCATTTGAAATAACGTTTTATTTTTAAGGAAACATTCTTCCAATATGTATTTTTCGTTGTTTTTTAACGTCGTTAACGGAGAGAAAAGAGATGATGGTTATATTATTAAAAAATATAAAATGTTGTTTTGATATTTTTTAATTTATTTTTTTAACAAAATTTTTGTTTTCTATAAAATTTGTGAAAATTTTTGTGTTCTGGACATAAATTTCCGTAAAAAAAATTTATATTGGCTTAAGTTGTTTGTTTTCTTTATTAGCTATGGAGGAACTGATGTGACCTCTGCACTCATAGGGCTCTCCTCTCCCTCTCTATATAAGCGCGGTGAAAATGAGGTGAGCAGAGACAAGAAGAGCGCCATGGAAGTAGCAGTGTTTGTTTGGTGGAGTATTCTACTCTTAAGTGCCATTCCTGTGCTACTGAGTGCCGTTTGGCACTGGAAGGATGCAATCCTCTGCATCTCTCTGTGGCTTACTTCGCTAAAAGATGGCAAAAAGAGCAGCGACAGACTGAAGCTCCCACCTGGAAACATGGGGCTACCTTTCTTCGGCGAGACCCTCACCTTCCTTTGGTACTTCAAGATCCTTCGCCGCCCTGACGATTTTATCGACTCCAAGAAAAACAAGTGAGCTGCAACATACACTTAATTACATATCACTCCTCATCTTATATATGTTGCTAGGACACGAATATAACAGGACACACTACAGACACAACACATATTCAAGCATGTTCCAGCGTATTTTGGCGTAGGGTAATGATAGCTATTCATCCCTCCAAATTGTTCCTCCTTACGTGGCAAATGATATGACATGTTAAATAGTATTATGTGCCATCTAACACTACATCTAATATGACAAATTTTAACCCAAAAAATTAATCACCCAAATTTTTTTATGTTAATATTAATAAATATTAATTTTAATATTTAAGTCAATCTACCACATAAGAAAAAATAGTTTGAAGGAACACTTTGGAGAAATGAATAGCATTATTCTTTGGTGTATTTAAGATGCCGTGTTATAATAGTGGCGTGGGCTCCAACATGTTACAAATATGTATGATTTTTTTTTTAGTGTGTATTTGACACAACGTGACACAAACATAAAAATATTTTTTTTTTGGCTAAATTACAATTTGATATCCTCAACTTTGATAGCTATCAACTTAATACCTCCCTCAACTAATATTTTGAATTTGATATCCTGTGTCAGCCCAAAGTTACATTTTTTTCGTTAAAAACATAAAAAAATGGCCAAACTATCAGCATCTTCCCCAACCTCTCCCACCCCTCCCTTCCGCGGTCGTCGACCGCGCCCCCATCCGCGCTGGCCGCACCTCGCCCCTCCCCCCCCCCCTCCCTACAAAACCGCCCCCCTTCCCTCCTCTCCCGCGCCACCATGCTCCGCCTCCGCTGCTGCTGCCCCCCCCCCCCCCCCCCCCCCCTTCCCCACACACCCACCTCCATACAAAACTGCACCCCCCCCCCCCTCCTCCTCCCCCGCGCCACCATGCTCCGCCGCCGTCGCTACGCCACCGCTGTTGCTGCTGCACTACCGATGTCGCTGTTGCGCCACCACCGCCGGCTCCTTCGGAGGAGGGTTGCCGGAGAGAGAGGGAAGGAGGAGGGGTATTTTGGTCATTTATCATTTTCGGTTGTCACAGTTAGGGAGAGGATATTAAGTTGGTACCTATCAAAGTTGAGGATATAAAGTTAAACATTTTGAATAGTTGAGGGTGTCGAGATATAATTTAATTGAATTGAATTGAATTTATTTTTATTTTTATTTTTTATTTTTTTTTGTGGGTGTGCTTTAGCTTATGAAGAGTGCATGCATGTTGTATAATAGATACGGGGAGGGCGGAATCTACAGAAGCCACCTCTTCGGTCGTCCCACCATCATCACGTGCTCCCCAGCCACCAACAAGTTCGTGCTGCAGTCGGCCGACGACTTCCACGTCAGATGGCCGTCGGAAGACCTAGTCGGGCACAACTCCGTTGTCAATGTCGAAGGACGACAACATGCAAGATTGAGAAGCTTTATTGTCAATGCGATCAATCATCCCAAGGCCCTGCACCAGATTGCACGAACGGTGCAGCCTAGCATCGTGCTCACGTTGCGCTCCTGGGCGGAGAGAGGAGGACTCATCAATGCATTCCTCGAAACCAAAAAGGTCAGTCAGACCTCTCATCATCCAAGCCGTGCTATTTTCTTTTCTTGCATTCTAGGGTTAAACTTACAACTGCATCACCAAAAAAAACTATGTCTACTTAGTGCTATGAAAACTTGGGCCGAACCGACCTGCTCCAAATCGATCAGATCAGTTTGTTTTTAACGGAACGGTTTGGTTCGGTCAATTTATTAATAATGTCAAAAAATTAATAAAATCGAATCCAACCGATCAACCGATGGCCTTTATGTGTTTTCATTATTTTGTTTTGTTGTTTGTTTTTTTAGACTTTTTTTTTTTTTTCCATTTAACGGAGATGGAATGAAAGAAATGAGCTATTGCGTGTGTTGGAGATGGAATGATGAAAATGAGTTATTAGTAAACATGTGACAAATGAATTCCTCAAAATATTTAATTTTTGTTGATTTTAAATATGTTATTTTCAAATCGATCAGCTGAGTCGTGCCAAACCGAACCAAGTTGATCGGTTTCAAAATCGAACCGACCAGTTGGATGGACTTGATTCGGATGTCATTATTTCACAACCAATAATTTCGATTTGAATGCGATTGGATCGATTACCAACCGATGCACAATCCTATGCCTACGTATACCACCAGCCAGCGACTGTTGGGTTGACGGACGGTCATAAAAACTTAAGACCAATAATCGTTAATCAATAGATGATATGATAAGTCATATTTCAATTTCAGGTGACATTTAGGAACATATGCAAGATGTTCGTCAGCATGGTGCCAGGCCCTCAGCTAGACGAGATAGACGAGTGCTTTCAAGGTCTTCTTGAGGGGTTACGAGCACACCCAATAAATCTCCCAGGATTTGCATTCCGCAAGGCGCACGATGTCAGGAAAAATCTAGAGCCAGCACAAAATTTAACATACTTGCAAGCAGTTTTAGTTTCTTCGCAGCAAGATTAATTACTCACCACTTGGTCTTGGGTGCATATATGCATGATGCAGTGTCGTAAGCGGCTGGACCAAGTTTTTGGGGAAGAACTCGAAAAGAGAAAGCAAAGAGAAGATGAAAGCACCAATAACTACCGAGGCAGTGATTTAATGGAGGGATTGATGAATATCAAGGACGACGCGGGGAAGCGGCTGAGCGACGGCGAGGTGGTCGATAATATCATAGCTCTCATTGTCGCAGGATATCAGTCTACTTCTCTTTCAGCAATGTGGGCTCTCTATCACCTCTCGAAATCACCAGACGCCCTTCAAAAGCTACGGGTATGTGATATTGTAAATATGCATCTATCCTGCAATTAATCTAATCCTCATTCTCTAAGCCATTTTCAGGAAGAGAACTTAGCAATTAGTGCGGAAAAGGAAGGCGAGTTTATAGCCCTGGATGATATCTCAAAGTTGAAGTACACTTCCAAGGTCTAATTATATGGTCCCGTTTGTTCTTTTGTTTATATATATGTAACTAAAGAAGATCTATAAGTTAATCAACTATTTTCCCTTTCAGGTTGTGGAAGAGACGATAAGAATGGCGAACATTGCGCCAACTGCTTTCAGGGCTGCCAATAAAGACGTCAACTATGGTGGTAATACCTCTATATGTTTGCTTAAATAACAACAAAGTTTTTATCCCGAAATTTTGGACTACGCTACAAAAATGTGTGCCAGTATCACGAGATTCCCTTTAAATTACGGTATAGAGAGGGTTAAGTTATAGGCAACTTAACCCCGTATTTCTGCACAATTCTTTCCATATGTTTACAACATATGATAATGTAGGATATGTGGGCGCGGGTCAACGCGGGCACCCCCTAGGGGCAGGGCAATGGCTGCCGGCCACGTGGGCACGGCATTTATTACCTCTTGTGGGCGGACAAATAGCATTTTCGAATGTTTTATTTTGATGAAGCTGAAAATATGGATATATGCATGCAGGATATGTCATACCAAAGGGATGGCAAGTCGTCGTATGGCTCAGATCCCTTCACACAGATCCGAAGAATTTCGAGGATCCATTGACATTCAAACCGGAAAGATGGAATGTAAGTTGACATTCATAATGATAATACATTTGAAGTACGTACAAATGATACTTTCCAAATGTAACTGAAAGTTGTTAAGCTCGGAATCCCTTGCTATGTGGCTTGGGTATGCATGAAAACACTACACGACACAATATGGATACAAAGAAGTGGACATAACATTATGGCTTGTGTCTCCTAGTATATTTTGGAGTATACGTATGATTTCCAACTTACGTGTCGGAAATGGACATAACATGACACAACACTGATTCTCAGAGATTTGTGGTCCTTTAATTGTCTCGACGTAAACATCGACGAATGTGTTTGATGTGAGAATTGGAACTCTTTCAGAAACCTCCCAATGCCGGGACATTCCAGGTGTTTGGTGGGGGACCTAGGATCTGCGCCGGAAACATGCTCTTGCGGATACAACTCACCATTCTTCTTCACTATCTCGCGTTGGGATACAGGTATTACTCTTTATTACAAATCCATGGTAAAATCATCTTTAATTGTTGCTTTATAACTGTTAATGCAATGTTTGCTTTTTCAGCTGGAAGCTGATCAATCCTGATGCAAAGATCAACTATCTTCCTCACCCAAGGCCAGCAGATGGAGCTTTGATGGAATTCTCTACGATTTGATGAGCAAACCCCTCCTGTGAAAAAGAAGCTACTTGTTGGCAACATTACAAGTCTTTGCGTAGGAGGGTGTCAAGGTTTTTAATTAGGCTTTTGAAGGATGTTATGTATCTTCGAGTTAGTTTTGGGGTTTTATGTGTATCTATGGATTTAGTTTTCTAGACTTGGTTTCAAGTACTCCGTGGTCAAGAATGTAAGGTTTCTATGGTTTCGTTAGTGTTACGTGATGTTGTGTGAGGTTTGGTGAGGATTATCAGCGACTGTAATCTTCTTTTATATATGAGCTTTCAATATATATATAAAATGTTTAAAAATTAGTCCGATAATTTCATATTATGGAACCATGTATGTTACAACCGTTGAATTTGTCAGCCTTAATAATAAAGCTCTTGAACTCTTCAGGTTTCAAACTAAGATAGTTTTGCCTACATTTATGTTGTCACTGGAGCATAAACCCTAGGATTTTTATTTTTTTTGGGTACAAGTGTGTTAATAAAATAGTAAGATGTACATGTCCGATCAAGGTACTAGACAGCTCAATTACCACGACAAACAAGATACAATTCTGATTCAGCATTCAAGAGACCGACTCTTAGCCTGTCCATACTGGTCAGAGGTCCATTAACACACTATACTTAAAAAACCAACTCTACCAGTTTATTTCATACTCTAGCTAACTTGTGTTAGTGTTTGGTTGGAGGAAAGACGTCGACCTTCAGCTCACACTTCAACTGCTTCCAGTACTTGCCACCAAGATTCCTAATTAACCTCACTTCGTCTTTCATTTAAACTCGTACATGGTCGGGAAAAAAGAAGAGAGAAATAGAATTTTTTCATTCCATTGGTGACACCATCCATTAGATGCATGCATATTTCAAGGAAAATGCACATTCTCAAGTCAAGCAATTGTAATTGTAGGAATTCATGGTATGGTAAGCATCGACGAGGGCAGATGAGAAGTCAAACCCTAAAACAATGTGGGGGCAATATTTTTTAGAATAATCAATACATCCTCTATTACGGATTTACAATTATTAATATACCCAAGAAACTATATATTAGGGACCCATAGTTGAATCTCTCGGTCTTATATTGAATCCCTCTTGGATTAACACAAACTAAGGGATCTGTATGTGATTTTCTTCATCTAAATAGACTAAATCCATCTTGGATCCAGTCATATTTGGATACTCCAATTTGTCTTCGATTGGGAGATTATAGGGAGATCGATATTGGCAACTACAACTAAGGGTGCTTTCTCTTACTAGGATGGTTGTGGTTGATGGTCAGTGAGAAGGACTAGGATAATGAAGGAGGGTTATGACTGTTGAGAAAGAAAAAAAGTAAAAAGTAAAAAATACCATTCACACACAAAGAAGAAAGAAGACACAGAGCCTTACATTTTGTTGCTAGTGCACATTTATTACTTTCATTCCTGGAAGTTTAAATACAGGAAAATAAACAAACTTGATCCACAAATAGTGCAACTAAACTCCTATTCTAATGCCACACAATGCAACTAAAGAATAGGACAAAGTCCTAACAAAATTAATCCAACAATCAACCCCCTAATTTTGTTGTTCCAATTCATAGCAGCGCGGGGTGTTCATCTTCGCTTACCTCTACGAGTAGAGTTTTTTTCTCCTTTTCGGGACATTCTGAAGAAAAATGATCATAATTATTGCAATTATAACATCTTACCCTTGCTTTATCAAATCTTCCAATCATGCGGCTTTGGCCACGAGCAGCACCAGAGGAGCCCTCGGGTTCACACTTCTTCTCACGTGCCTTCCACTCGGCTCGGGTGAGAAGAAGATGCTCCTCGCTGTTGTCGTCATCGTATCCACGGAGTCGCTCCTCATGGACTTTGAGGCGCCCAATCACCTCCTCGACCGTCATTGTTTTAAGGTCGCCGAATTGCTCTATTGTGGATGCGATCTGCAAGAACTTCTTTGGGACTGCCCGGAGAAACTTCTTGACGACATGGGCCTCCTCAACCTTGTCGCCCAATGCACGAATTTTGTTGATGATGGTTGTTATCTTGACAACGAAGTCATCGACCGAATCCGTCTCCTTCATGCGCAACCCCTCGAACTCAGTTTTGAGGGTTTGTACCTTGGCCTCCTTCACACGATCGGCGCCTAACTGCATCGTCTTCAACGCCTCCCACGTATCTTTGGCCGTTTGCTTTTCGGCCAGTAGGAAGAGCGTTTCCTCGGGGATGCCCGCGTATATGGCCGTCAATGCCATTTGATCCTTGCGCACGTCGATGTTGGTGTCCTCGATAGCTTCCCACACTCCTTGAGCCCTCATATAGACCTTCATCTTGATTGCCCAGGCTGCATAATTGCTCGTCGTGAGCATCGGATAATGCAGCGAGACGGTGGAATTCACCTTCGCCACCATACTCATCGGTACCTCGTCGCCGGTGACACTGCTTCCCGGAGAACTCGGCATGTATTTGGACATGAACGGATCAAGTGCTCGACCAACTTGGCTCTGATACCAATTGTTGAGAAAGAAAAAAGGAAAAAGGAAAAAATATCACTCACACACAAAGAAGAAAGAGGACACAGAGCCTTACATTTTGTTGCTAGTGCACATTTATTACTTTCATTCCGGGAAGTTTAAATACAGGAAAATAAACAAACTTGATCCACAAATGGTACAACTAAACTCCTATTCTAATGCCACACAATGCAACTAAAAAATAGGACAAAGTCCTAACAAAATTAATCCAACAATGACCCGGTGACGAGTGAGGATGACCCCTGATGAAGGATCGACTTTCTCTACCTTAGTGAGACAACTCCAACTGTAATGGAGGATGATGATGGTATAATGATAGATGAAGGCGAAGCGACCATAAAAAATGTATATCTGTGCAGATTATATATACGACCACAATACGATCAGATATCCAGATGGTAAGGTGACTTTTTTTCAGAACTGGTGATTTAGCAGATTAATCTGGTTTGGATATTCACTAGTCTGACGAGGCGGAATGCGCGCGTTGTTACTACTAGTCGTCATTCATGTAAAATTAAAATTATATGAAGAAGTGGCAATATTCAAGCAGAGGCATAGAGATGAGGCATTCTGATCTTTACTTCTTCTTCTTCTTCTTCTTCTTCTTCTTCTGCGACAATGAACTATGATGGATACAAACAATTATGTGATAGAGGATGTAACATCTTTTTATTTTCTTACAACTTTATATAGGCAAAATATTTCTTTTCTTCTTCTTTCTCCTCCACCTTTTGCCTATAGATTGATGACGAATGAAGATGCACCCAAAGAGGGTACTGGCTCGTGTCGCACCTTTCAGAATAAAAAATCTCTAGAGTTTGCTTTGATACCATATAGGAATCCATGGTATGAAAAGGAGAAGGGTAAGGAGTGGAAACCCTAAAATGATAATCGACATATCATGTCCAGTTAGGAATTTAGAAATATTTATAACCTAAAAAATTACAATAAAAGACTAAAACAACCTTTAAAATAATACTAAATCAAACCAAATTTAATATTTGGTTACCTCTAAGTTGGTGTTCAAATACTAAATCTTCTTTGGACCACAACTGATTAACCAATTATATAACCAATTGATCTATCTCACCTCACCCAGACAAAACCTAAACGTTCACTTTGGCAGCTTCTTTAAAGGACTGTTTGGATCGATAGAAGTAAAATGCATATGCTTTTGTGATTTATGCTAGTTCTTGTCTCCTAAGATTAAATAAAATAAATAATTAGTTCTTTTACTAATCATTTTTAATTGGTAATAAAAAATCAATACTAATATTAAATAAAATAATTAGATAATTAATACTTATTAGTTATATAATTAAATAATAAATAATTAGTAATTATTATTTAACTATTTAATTGAAAATTTTATTTTGTATTAATAATAATATTAAATAAAATAATTAACTAATTAATAAAAATTACTATTAATTATTATTAATTAATTAATAACTAAATGAATTTTTATTTTAGTATGAACAGAAATTTAATACTAATATTAAATAACATAACTAATACATACTAATTATTATTATTAAATAATTAGTACTAATTTATTTTATTTAATATCAGCACCAAAATAATTAGTATTAATTGTTTAGCTAATATTAAATAATTAAATAAGTAACAAAAATGTAAAATAATATTATTATTTAATATATTATAACTACTTAATAAATTTAGACAATGTTAATTTTTAATACTCAATAATGATTACTATTAATAAATTATTACCAATTGAAATATATAATTAATAATTTTTATTATTATTATAACATATTTTTTCTACTTTCTTACATTTTTTATATTTAACACAAAAATATGGAAGTGTGAATTTGTACACTTCACAGACAATTATTATGTATCAAAATATCGTACGTATGTCACTTTTCAGCAGTTAGTAATTATTTTCACACTTTTTGTGAGTTATACATATCCAAAGTCAAATGATGCCAAAAAGTAGCAAAAAATCTAAAATCTTAAGAGCATCATTAGTATAATGGAGCTCAAATATGTATCTTGAACCCTGTTTATAACAAAAAAGTAAATTTAGACTATGTTAGATCTGTATGGTAATAGTAAAAAATGATAAAATGGTCTTTGGTCCCAAATATTATGGTAAAAAATTTATGTGGTAAAAAAATAATCTAAAATCTAGAATATAAAAATTAAAGCTCCAAATTGAACCTTACTATTCTACAAAATGAGTTCCTGCATTCTGAATGTAGAAATTATGAGTCCCAAGCTATAGCTCATGTGGGTGAGTTGGAATTATCATAGAACTCCAATTCAGTCGTACTATTCTCGTACATCGTAAATCTATAATTTAGAAAGAAAATTTTAGTTGTATCCCACTTTATTTATTCATATTCAATGTGCATCCCACATAATACCATAATGTATGACATCTCTCATTTTTGATGGAAATCGTCTCCAACTAACGGTTAACTTTTTTGATCAAAATTTTTGGACAAAAATACCTTCCTTTATACACGGCAGACGAGAGGGGAGCTGTGAAGAGGAAAGGGATATTTCGATCAAAAATCAGAAAATTTACTGTACCGATAATTATTTTATATTAATTAAATATAACGATATAAATTTTTAAAAATTTAAAATTTCGATACATATCGCCAACCCAGATGGCGAAATTTTGGAGAACTTGATTTTCGCCAACTGGGTTGGCAAAAATCCGAATTTTGGGCGCGAAAATACATAGATTTTTGCCAACTGAGTTGGCGAAAAATATGGACTCTACGGTTCATGTTGGTCCGGGATGGTTGGTTGTGGTTGGTTTAAATGTGTTGGCTCTTGGTTGTGTATTCGGTTTAGTCAATGGTGGTTTAAATGGGTTTAAATGTTGATAGTTAGTTTAATAAGTTGGTGGATGTTGGTGGGTATTATAAGGAGAGGGAGGGAGGAAGCAACATTGCAGGAAGTGAAGAAGAAGCAGAGAAGAAGAATAAGCAGAGAAGAGAAGAGAAGGAGGAAGTAAGCAGAGAAGAGAAGAGAAGAGAAGAGAAGGAGAACAGGTTTGTAAATTTTTTAATTATAATTGTAATTATGTAATTCTAGTTACTAATTTAACTATTATAATTGTAATGTTCGTGAAAGTAGCCATGCTAACACTAAATATTTGATTACATATTTTAGCACTAAGTATTAAATATTGATGGGTACCCAAAATGATGGACGTATTTCAGGAGGGCCTACCACAGATATGATTATCCAGCTACGTGAGTCGCACATTTCTAGTCTAGTATTTTCTGGACAGGTATATTAAAATTGAATTATTTTAGTAAATATAATTTATATTTTTTTACATGTCTAATAATAATATCGTTTATATATGTCATATACGATTATCCTGATACGTTTCGAGCACGATAGCATGTCGCATGAGGACGACGTTGGGTACTGGATGTTGACTGAAGAACAACATGGTATGGTGAACGTATTTTATTTTGATCATATTGATCAGATACATTTTCTACGTCATGACCGAGACTTGATCTTCAGTTTAGTTGAGCGATGGTGGTCCGGAAGATATATCTTTCAGTTACCGTTCGGAGAAATGACCATTTTGCTAGTATATGTGGCAAACATCTTAGGATTACCTATTACGGGTAAACCTATAATATTTGAAAATGATAAATCATTTTGCACCAAAACTGTGATTATGAAGTCTTTAGGCATGGAGCCGCCTACCATATATGGTAAAAGTTTCATGACGCTTTCGTGGCTCCGCCACAACTTTATGCCTAGATCGTATTGGTGAAGAAGAAATCTTAGTGGATGCGGAATGAGTAAATATAACATTTAATGTTATTATTTATATAATATATATTGTTATTTAGTTTAATTGATATACTTTTTCTATTATATTTTCAGGTTACTGTTTGCACCATGGCCTACTTACTAGGTCTAATCAACGAAATTTTGTTTCCAAACTCCGGATTTAGGACAAATTTACGTTTTTACCTTTTCTGAAAAATCTGACAGAACCTACCCGTCATGCATGGGGAGCTTCTGTGTTGGCATATCTGTACAACTCCGGATTTAGGGCAAATTTTGTGCATTTTACTTCAGTGAATAGATATATGACATTATTACAGGTATAAAATTTTCATATAATTTTATTTACTAAAGAAATATGTACACTTACATGATATATTTTTTCAAGGTTTGGTCCTAGGAGCACTTCAGTATCGGTAGGCCAGTCTCCCATATTGATATCGAAGATGGTGTCTTTCCATCAGCTTTACGCTGGATGACGGCTGCAGCTGATCCAACTCGATGTGCTCACAAGGATATCGCAGTATATCGGGGCCAATTCGATTCACTAAGGTTTAACGAGGTAAAAATTTTATAGTCACTTATATATTTTTTTTGTATTTCATACAGTCAATATGTTTATTATCTTATAATTTTGTTTACATGAAATAGGTAAAAAATTTACCGTACCGACTTGGGCAGAATCCTCTTAAGTTACAAACAACGGCCTTTGGATTGAGTCTACATAGATTTTTTAAAATATTCCACGATAACATCATGTATCATCCAGTTGATCATATTATGCGACAGTTCTGGATGATACAACACATTCCTGATGAGCCACCATGTTTCAATCGTGTTAAAGGCAATACAATTACCAGAGCACACAGATTGATTCCTGGGTAAAATTCTACATTTGAGACACATCAGGTGGGATATTTGTCTCAAATGATGTCCTCTATTGATGATGGTAAGTTATTCCAAAAGTTTAACAAAATTTACTGCAAAAATTATAAGAAATCATATGTTCATAATTTGTAATAGTGCAGCCTACAGTGATGATGCATATAGATCTTGGTGGGGAGCTTCTCTTATCAGCAACAGAGCCTACCAATTCCAAGAGTTTCGATTCCAACATCGAGCCATAGATGATTATAGTCTCCGTTGTCACGCCCCGATCTCCCGCAGGCAATCGGCCGTTCCCGCTAGGCGGGAATCACCCTCGGCAGCGCTCCCGCGGAACGATCGCTTAACCCATCCGGGCGTGATGCCGCACGAGCGTGAGCCACGCCCGTGCAAGGCCATGGTTCATTGGCTGGCGGCAAGAGTTCTAAGCCACAGAGTCGCACAGATTGTCCGAGTGCAGCGGAGTTTAGGAACGCATAGCGATTCGATAACAGGTTCACTGAGTCGACAAATATAGCGGAAGCATTGAAACACAAGTTTGAAGTAGAGCAACTCTTTTATTGATATGAACAAGTGTTACAGGCGGCGTATAGCCGAGATTACAAGTCGCTCAAGCCTCTCTCTCTGAAACAGTAAAAGCGTGCCAAGTGGCTACAACTGTGGAATGAATGTACAGGCGATGGTCAGGCGACGCTCCAACATTATGTCTTGTATATGTGCTTCAGTTCCGGACGCACCGTTGCAAGGCTTCAGAGCAAACTCCTGGCCTTAGCACGCACGTTGGAGGCGTCCGCACCGAACGAGGTTCTCCCGCACCCTGCATACAAACTGGTGGATTATCAGTACATTGAATGCACTGGTGGGGAAGCTACTCGCCCGCTCGACAAATCCAAACACGTAATACAGGTTCCGTGCACAACTATTAAGTTGTCTTTCTAGTTGCCTTAGGATCAGTTTTATGCAAATATTGAATAGCCTAACGTGTCGGACAGTGCGCCGTACGATGTTTGAGGAAACACGACGAGACTTACCAACTTACCATTTATCCTTCCCTGTCCAAGGCAAACATTGTTAATTTAAGCAGGGGCATGTATAAACATTCAGGAGGCATAACATACGCAAACACGAGTACTTATTTCAAGATCGTTCAGGTGTTCAGTTATTTGTTTCATGCGATACAGTATCTCGCACGCGGATAACCGCTAAGCGAGGATGATTTATTTGTCTTTCGTTTACAAGCAAGCATGCAACAAGTTCATTACAAGGCGATCACTGGCGTATGCCATAATGGACAGTATAGTCTTTGACAAGATAGTTTGCAACAAAGAACAAGAGGCGCTGCAAGCCATTCCGTCGAACAAGAGACTATTTAGTCTAGACGAGAATGCTTTGCAACAAGTACAAGAGGCGCTGCAAGCCATTCCGCCAAACAAGAGACTAAGAACAATATGTCTCGCCCGGACCGGGTCGATGCCAGTGCCCCAGCATCGCCCGCGAGACCGTTACCCTGTGCACTGGTTGTCCATGATCGAACGGGGCCTTGGTTGGGGCAACAAGAGTACAAGACAAGAGTACAAGACAAGAGGCAAGCTGTTGAGGCAACAATAGTATAAGACAAGATGCATTGCCTGTTTTGTTGTTCAGTGACTGTCTTTTGCCTTGATGCAATTCTCCTGGGGCGGAGATTGCCTTGGTGACCTAGCGGTCCCGAATACTTGCAGGTTCGTTCAGGCACGGAACGACTACGTAGTAGTCTCTCGGGGTTTGGATGAAAACACAGTAACAATCAAGCAGACAAGCATGCGTTCTAAGGAACATAATCAGCACGTTTGCTCGGGCCCGAAGGTAGACCGAGAGATAAAACCGTTAAGGGACTTAGCATGCGAGGGTCTGACATATAAGCAGTATTTTATTTCCATGTTCTAGCATAGCAATACAGGTTGGGATTATTCCCTTAGCTAGGTGCGTTGGATTTATTAGCATGCAGGGGGTTATCACCTAGCGACTAGCATTAATATTCCAGATTTTATGTGTGCTGGCTAAGCAAAGACAAGTTCGCCGTAGCCACCCACCTTAGCGATGATTCGCCTCGGTAGAGCGATACGTCTGAGCGAGCCTCTGAAAGTCCAAGCCGGATTCCTGTAGGGGCAAGTCTGGATATCCTTTGATTCTCTTTGAGTCAAAGCGGGTCGGGACAGCTGCACGATTGCCGATTGAGACGGCAGTCCGCTTGAGCGGAACGGGGTGTTATATCTGTGGCCATTATGATTATGTAGAAGGGATGGTACGTTATTTTTATATGAAAATGTCTATCTCTGTAGTACTTATTTATGTTCTCTATTGAATTCTATTTAATATTTCACCTTCCAAATTTAAATACCGCATACCAAAATCATCCAGTGGACGACCCATTGTGCACAGCGGTTGGAGAATTTTTGGCTGCTATGTAATGAGGACCGACTCCTCCGATCCCTCCCTTACTTATTCCAGGAGATTATCCTTAGGGTCTTGTTGCACAACGACAAGCACACCCCCTAGGAAGTATACCTCAATTTGGTATCAGGATGATAGTCTGCCACTACAAGAAGACGATGTCCCTTAGTGGGCTAGTGAGGCCACTTATCAGGTGACGGCTGGTGCGGGCACTACTCATTAGCCTGACTGGGGCACTTCTCAGGCGACGGCCGGTGCGAGCACTACTCAGTGGGATGGTGCGGGTGTAGCGAGTCGAGCAAGAAGGTTTGAAGGTGGACTACGCCCTGCCATCCATTCGCACATAGCCGTTCATCAATATCGTACAATGCGTGAAGTCATGAATCACGCCCTGTCGCTTGAACCACTCTATCCTCACGTTCCTGCCGGCGCTGTGCATACCTACAATCACAAACGCCAAAGCAACGAGAGAGGAAACAACGCTGCAAAGCGTCGGAACAACGGTGGTCAACAAATAAAGCATTGGAGCATTACATGTCGGTTCTGCAAAAAGAGTGGACACGAAAAGAAAGACTGTCGTTTGAGACTTGGGTTATGCCTCGCTTGTGGACGATCAGGCCATGCCATCAATTCCTGTCCGAACCTTCCTGATCGTCGTCCGCAACGTAATGTACCCTAACGGTAGGTTCTATTCCTAAGTTTCGGAACAAAACTTCCAATTAGTTGGGTAGGATGTAGCGCCCCGTTCTCCCGGTGCGGAGATCGCGGCTAAGAAACACACGACGGTATCGTTCGATCGGGATAGATTGAATTAAGAACTCGTCCTCGATATGGATTTGTTTCTTCGGAATCGATTCCCATATTCAGTGGACTGCGCCCCAAGGATCGGCTTAGCGGCAGAGTCAGGAGGGACCTCTCCGCTGCTATCTTTTATTGCCTCGATTTTCGATGTCGCTTGTTGCTTTCGTGCTTTGAGTTGGTTTTGGGATTTGCTTGTTTTCCTTGAACGGTTTCGATGGTCTTCATTGTTTTCGTTCATTGACTTGCACTTCTATTCCGAGATTGGAAAGAGAGGAAGAAGTATTAATCGAGCTGTTCGTGTGCAGGTGAGCGAGCAGTAGACGACTTGCGAGCGGAGTCGTAAAGCGCCTCTTTTCTTCTCCCTTCCAAAATCTAAGTGAGTGACTACCAACCTTATTAGCTAGCCCTGCTTCCAAACTTCACATCTAATAAATCTGCACTCTTCTTTGCCCCGATCAAACGATACCAAGTAATAATAAAAGAAACCAAGATAAAAGAGAATAGACTTGGTTATTATGCTTGTCAACCAACTGTGAACTGTTATCATACTGTATGCTTGTTCGTGCAAATGTTCTATAAACCGTGCTAAGTATAGATCACATCTTGTATATACAAAAATTGTTCAGGGAGGCTATGCAAAATAAATCATACAATACTGCTTGTCGTGTACTCGTGTTCTTGCACTCGTGTTGCCTCAAATGCATGACTTGTTAACTTGTTAATCGTGTTCGATCATGGACAACTTGTGCACAAGGTATTGGTTCTGTGGACGGTTGCTGGGGCACTGGCACCGATCCGATCCGGGCGGAACTCGTGTGTAGTCTTCGTATTCGGGACCGGATAGCTTGCAGCGCAATCGTGTACTCTTGTAGCATGCTATCCTTGTCCCCGGCTATGTCCACTATGGCAAACATGCCAGTGATCATCGTGTATATTTAAACCTGTTGCAAATTAACTTGTGTCTTCGTGGCAGGGAAGGCATGGTAAGTATTGTGAAGGTAATTCAGACGGGCAGGTAAAATCCACCGAACGGTGGCACGTTCATTTCAGTATAATTCTATATGCTGCTTACTTGTAAATGAACTAAGACAAGATAGAAATCCACAAATATGCATGCTTCATTAAACCAACGTGTTGATTGGTACAGTTTGGCTAGCTCGCCTTCACCAGTATGTTTTGACATGCTGACCCTCGTTGAAATAGGTTCTCCGCACTAAGGCGAACCGAGCGAGGAGCCGAAGTCGTCTTCCCGGATCCAGTCCAGCTGTTGGCGCATCCTGATCGCGCCGCATTTTGAAGTACTTGAAGACCGGAGCTTGCAACTCTTCATACATAAATGCAGCTCCGTGGCAAAGCTATCCTCCAGCCTGGAGGTCTTTATCATTTTGAAGTTATAAAGGGATGTAATGTACATGACTGCTATCTCATTTTGAGTCAACACTTTTGTAAGCCGTTCGGCATATTAGCTGACTCGTTCAGGAGTTTGTAATAGATGTTTATTATCAATAAAGAGAACTTTTCCATGTTTCAAATCTGTATTTTAATTTATCTGCGTACTCTGAATATGTGCTTGCTATGCAAATCATTAAAGCCTTGTGCGGGCACAACTCCAGGCCCGCACGGCGGTCACGATTCGGGGGAAAGCTGAACTGCATGTGTCACGGCTGCTACAAAGATAGTGGAAAGCAACCATGAGTCACAGCAGCCTCTAGCATCAGATAAAGAGTCATTGGTATGCTGTACAACCAGCTGCCGATCCTGAGATACTCGGGTACCGCCCTGCATATAGCTAAGTCATTGTATTGGCTTGGATAGATGACTGCCCCTAAGATTGTGCATTGTGTGTCTAGCTTTGCATTTGACACTGGAGTCGCACGAGACACGCTGCGCACACCCTGGAACATGAACGATTGCTTGTCTTGCTTATTGCATATTCAATTTGAAACTCTGTTTCCAAACATGTTTCCAAATAAGTAATATGACTCTGCTAGAACTGTATGAAACGAACCTAGGTAAAACTAGAAATATCACAAGTAATGTAATATTTTATAACATGATTACTTAGTGTTGGTTTGAGTGAATGCTTGTTTCTGTTCAGTTGTTTTATCTCACCAGTACTTGTATAAAGTGCTGACCCACTAACAGTTTACTTGCTTGTAGGTACTGGATCGTCCGAGGGAGCGATAGGCGTGCCACAGTCCCGAAGACTCGGAATCCTGGTTTCGATTGTTGCCCCGAGAATGCTATCGTATAAGGGGGCATAATGTATGGAACGAACGTGTGCCTTTGCTAAAGGAACCCCAAGTTGCCTCGATTGTCCCGAATACTCAGTTGGCTAAATGCATTGCATTGCAACAAGTCCCTTTCCGCTGCTTACTCGATTGATGCGATGATAGCCAACTATCAACTTAAATGATTGGCCTTGCACGAGCGCAACCCCAGGCCCGTGCGGCATCACGTCCCCCGAAAGCTCGAACGGACCATTCGTATAGCTCCCTTCCTTCCTCGCACCCGCGGGACGGACGCAGTGATTCGCGTCCGGTGCGTCGAGGCACGGTGATTCGTGCCCTGTTCGTTAATTTCGGCCACACGGGGCGGGGCAGGGCGGAGCGGCGGCCCGGGCGGGACCGGGGCGTGACAAAATGGTATCAGAGCGAAATCGATTCTTCTGGCCCAATCCGTTGCTATGACTCTAAGATATTATCGATATGGTTTTGCAAAGAGCGTTCCATACAATAAGTCCATAGATATTCTCAAAGTGCAAATGTTTTCTGAACTTGAATTGCTTGAATTGCTTGATTGTTTCGATTGAGTACGGCGAGGGACGGCACTATCGCTGCTCGGAATATCGAGAAGTTTATCCTTGAAGTTTCGAGGACGAAACTTTTTGTTGGTTGGTAAGTATGTAACGCCCCACTCCGCGTCGGCGTTATGTATCAAGGTGAGTGGGCAGAACTTCGTTCTCTGATTCTTGCACGCCTTAATAATAACATGAGTTTTTGCTTGCAATGTTTTCATAACAGAATGATAGAACCTGCCTTGCATGTTAATGAACGAACTCACCTAGCTTGTCTTTGAAACAATGTCTGCTTAACGAGAATCCTGAATCGCTTGCTTAGAATGCATGAATATGTTCACTATCGTCTATGCTTCGAGAGAACCATACTTTGCCTGAACGTGTTTAAGTGATAAGTCGGATTACCCCGCAACAACGATTGTATTCTGATGGTTCGTCTCGTCTGCATACTAGAGTTTATTTGATAGTGTTCCATGCATTCGCATGCGGTCGGACAATGGCTATTGGTGGAAAGCTGAACTGCATGTGTCACGGCTACTACAGAGATAGTGGAAAGCAACCATGAGTCACATATGCCTCTAGCATCAGATAAAGAGTTATTGGTATGCTGTACAACCAGCTGCCGATCCTGAGATACTCGGGGACCGCCCTGCATATAGCTAAGTCATTGTGTTGGCTTGGATGATGACTGCCCCTAAGATTGTGCATTGTGTGTCTAGCTTTGCATTTGACCCTGGAGTCGCACGAGACACGCTGCGCACACCCTGGAACATGAACGATTGTTTGTCTTGCTTATTGCATATTCAATTTGAAACTCTGTTTCCAAACATGTTTCCAAACAAGTAATATGACTTTGCTAGAACTGCATGAAATGAACCTAGGTAAAACTAGAAAGATCACTAGTAATGTAATATTTTATAACATGATTACTTAGTGTTGGTTTGAGTGAATGCTTGTTTCTGTTCAGTTATTTTATCTCACCAGTACTTGTATAAAGTGCTGACCCACAAACAGTTTACTTGCTTGCAGGTACTGGATCGTCCGAGGGAGCGATAGGCATGCCACAGTCCCGAAGACCCGGAATCATGGTTTCGATTGTTGTCCCGAGAATGCTATCGTATAAGGGGACATAATGTATGGAACGAACGTGTGCCTTTGCTAAAGGAAACCCAAGTTGCCTCGATTGTCCCGAATACTCAGTTGGCTAAATGTATTGCATTGCAACAAGTCCCTTTCCGCTGCTTACTCGATTGATGCGATGATAGCCAACTATCAAATTAAATGATTGGCCTTGCACGGGCGTAACCCCAGGCCCGTACGGCATCACGTCCCCCGGAAAGCTCGAACGGGCCATTCGTATAGCTCCCTTCCTTCCTCGCACCCGCGGGACGGGCGCGGTGATTCGCGTTCGGCACGCCGAGGCATGGTGATTCGTGCCCAGTTCGTTAATTCCGGCCACACGGGGCGGGGCGGGGCAGGGCGAAGCGGCGGCCCGGGCGGGACCGGGGCGTGAGAGAATGGTATCAGAGCAGAATCGATTCTTCTGGCCCAATCCATTGCTATGACTCTGAGATATTATCGATATGGTTTTGCAAATAGCGTTCCATACAATAAGTTCATAGATATTCTCAAAGTGCAAATATTTTCTGAACTTGAATTGCTTGAATTGCTTGATTGTTTCGATTGAGTACGGCGAGGGACGGTACTATCGCTGCTCGAAATATCGAGAAGTTTATCCTTGAAGTTTCGAGGACGAAACTTTTTGTTGGTTGGTAAGTATGTAACGCCCCGCTCCGCGTCGGCGTTATGTATCAAGGTGAATGGGCAGAACTTCGTTCTCTGATTCTTGCACGCCTTAATAATAACCTGAGTTTTTGCTTGCAATGTTTTTATAAGAGAATGATAGAACTTGCCTTGCATGTTAATGAACGAACTCACCTAACTTGTCTTTGAAACAATGTCTGCTTAACGAGAATCCTGAATCGCTTGCTTAGAATGCATGAACATATTTACTATCGTCTATGCTTCCAGAGAACCATACTATGCCTGAACGTGTTCAAGTGATAAGTCGGATTGCCCCGCAACAACGATTGTATTCTAATGGTTCGTCTCATCTGCATACTAGAGTTTATTTGATAGTGTTCCATGCATTCGCATGCGGTCGGACAATGGCTATTGGTGGAAAGCTGAACTGCATGTGTCACGGCTGCTACAGAGATAGTGGAAAGCAACTATGAGTCACAGCTATCTCTAGCATCAGATAAAGAGTCATTGGTATGTTGTACAATCAGCTGTCGATCCTGAGATACTCGGGGACCGCCCTGCATATAGCTAAGTCATTGTGTTGGCTTGGATAGATGACTGCCCCTAAGATTGTGCATTGTGTGTCTAGCTTTGCATTTGACCCTGGAGTCGCACGAGACACGCTGCGCACACCCTGGAACATGAACGATTGCTTGTCTTGCTTATTGCATATTCAATTTGAAACTCTGTTTCCAAACAAGTAATATGACTCTGCTAGAACTGCATGAAACGAACCTAGGTAAACTAGAAAGATCACTAGTAATGTAATATTTTATAACATGATTACTTAGTGTTGGTTTGAGTGAATGCTTGTTTCTGTTCAGTTGTTTTATCTCACCAGTACTTGTATAAAGTGCTGACCCACCAACAGTTTACTTGCTTGCAGGTACTGGATCGTCCGAGGGAGCGATATGCGTGCCACAGTCCCGAAGACCCGGAATCCTGGTTTCGATTGCTGTAACGCCCCGCTCCGCGCCGGCGTTATGTATCAAGGTGAGTGGGCAGAACTTCGTTCTCTGATTCTTGCACGCCTTAATAAATAACCTGAGTTTTTGCTTGCAATGTTTTCTTAAGAGAATGATAGAACCTGCCTTGCATGTTAATGAACGAACTCACCTAGCTTGTCTTGAATCAATAAGTCTGCTAAACGAGAATCCAGATCGCTTGCTTAGAGTGCATGAACATGTTCACTATCGTCTATGCTTCGAGAGAACCATACTGTGCCTGAATGTGTTCAAGTGATAAGTCGGATTTGCCCCGCAACAAGGATTTGCGTTATGATGGTTCGTCTCGTCTGCATACTAAGAGTTTATTTGATAGTGTTCCATGCATTCGCACGCGGTCGGACAATGGCTTTTGGTGCAGAGCTGAACTGCATGTGTCACGGCTGCTACAGAGATAGTGCAAAGCAACCATGAGTCACAGCTGCCATTAGCATCAGATAAAAGAGTCATTGGTATGCTGTTCCCCCAGCTGCCGATCCTGAGATACTCGGGGACCGCCAAGCATATAGCTAAGTCATTGTGTTGGCTTGGATAGAGGACTGCCCCTAAGAATGTGCATTGTGTGTCTAGCTTTGCATCAGACCCTCGAGTCGCACGAGACACGCTGCGCACACCCTGAACATGAACGGTTTGCTTGCTTGCATATTCAATATGAAACTCTGTTTCCAAACATGTTTCTAAACAAGTAAATCTGACTCTGCTAGAACTGCATGAAACGAACCTAGGTAAAACTAGAAAGATCACTAGTAATGTAATGTTTTATAACATGATTACTTAGTGCCTGTTTGAGTGAATGCTTGTTTCTGTTCAGTTGATTTATCTCACCAGTACTTGTATAAAGTGCCGACCCACCAACAGTTTACTTGTTCGCAGGTACTGGATCGTCCGAGGAAGCGATAGGCGTGCCACAGTCCCGAAGACCCAGAATCCTGGTTTCGATTGTTGCCCCGAGAATGCTATCGTATAAGGGGGCATAATGTATGGAACGAACGTGTGCCTTTGCTAAAGAAAACCCAAGTTGCCTCGATTGTCCCGAACACTCAGTTGGCTAATGCATTGCATTGCAACAAGTCCCTTTCCGCTGCTTACTCGATTGATGCGATGATAGCCAACTATCAACTTAAACGATTGGCCTTGCACGGGCGCAACCCCAGGCCCGTGCGGCATCACGTCCCCCGAAAGCTCGAACGGGCCATTCGCTTGGCTCCCTTCCTCCCTCGCACCCGCGGGACGGGCGCGGTGATTCGCGTCCGGCGCACCGAGGCACGGTGATACGTGCCCGGTTCGTTGATTTCCGGCCGCGCGGGGCGGGGCAGGGCGGAGCGGCGGCCCGGGCGGGGCCGGGGCGTGACAGATTGCTGCCCCGAGAATGCTATCGTATAAGGGGGCATAATGTATGGAACGAACGTGTGCCTTTGCTAAAGGAAACCCAAGTTGCCTCGATTGTCCCGAATACTCAGTTGGCTAAATGCATTGCATTGCAACAAGTCCCTTTTCGCTGCTTACTCGATTGATGCGATGATAGCCAACTATCAACTTAAACGATTGGCCTTGCACGGACGCAACCCCAGGCCCGTGCGGCATCACGTCCCCCGAAAGCTCGAACGGGCCATTCGCATAACTCCCTTCCTTCCTCGCACCCGCGGGACGGGCGCGGTGATTCGCGTCCGGCGCGCCGAGGCACGTTGATTCGTGCCCGGTTCGTTAATTCCGGCCACACGGGGCGGGGCAGGGCGGAGCGGCGGCCCGGGCGGAACCGGGGCGTGACACTATACGCATATCTTGACAACTCCATCAGCATCGGTGCCATCTCAAGTGGAGGACAGTCAAGGAGGTGGTGATGATGCGGCCCCGAAGAATATACGAGAAAAGAGGGACTGACTCAATCTAAGAGAGATTGATCGTCCGAACTATCGAGAATTAGCCAAGAGAGGTCGATGAAATTGTTATATCAGTACGAACTTTATTTGAATTTAACTTTCTTCTATTTCAATAAAATTATATATTGTTCTCATAAAATAAAACTATTTAAAAATCTACGGCAATGCCTTCATTCTCTTGGTTGGTTTGTACACCTCTTTCTATTGTGTCATAAACCATTGTAGTTACTACATCGAAGATTTCTTGAAGCTTGATCATTCGCTTTGATCCGGTTCTTCTTTGGTCTTCCCGTCTTGCGTCGTACATCTAGTACTCCAATGTGTTCTCTAACCAATATATTTTGGAGGTTCTATGGGACTGAAATTGGCTCCAGGTGCGGCTCATATACGCTTCTTAATGCTTGCTTAGAGAAAATACCTGGATAAAAACTCTCAATGCTAATATTTTTAGACTTACATGCATAACATGCATGTACACATGGAAGCAAAGTTTGATACCACTTTAAACATGAACAAGATTTTTCATCTAAGTCTACAACATATGTTCTATTTGTTTTATAATCTCATATTTCAAACAAATATCTAACTATATTCGACGTTTGCAATCGGTGTTTTTCTTTTATGATAAGAGCCATAGTTTGTAACATCTTCGGACAATAATCAGTTTGAAGATTTTCAGCTTTTTGCCTGTTCTTGTCCTGAAGTGTTATAATTTTGGCTCGAATTCCATCAAGTAGTGTCGTTATTGGTTTATCAAGTAAATTTTTTACCTAGTTATTGAAGCATTCAGCAAGATTCGACGTGTGAATACCTAATCTGGGACAAGAAGAATAAGTTGTTATCCAGTGTAAAAAAATACGAGTTTCATCATTTACTTCAACGAGCCAATTGTAAACATCTATGTTTTCAGCTTTAATTTTTTCCAAATAATAGTTCGCATATGTTTCATTATAGCATCTAGCAAGATAGTCTAAATTATGTTAAAAATGTGGAATCTGAAGAGTTTTTCAAATTTTGTTTAAAATGTTGAATACAAAAAAATGAGGCGATTCTGGAAAGATATCATGCATAGCCTTTATCAATCTTTTTTGTTTGTCTGATATAAAAGAAATTATATTCCATGCATCAAAATATTTTTTAAAAGATGTTCTCAAACTGTTTAAAAACCAAGTCCAAGAATCAGTATTTTCACTCTCAGCAATAGCATAAGCAATTAGATATAATTGATAATTTGGATCATGAGCACAAGCAATAAATAAAATATCTTGATATCTAGAAGAAAGAAAAGTAGCATCAGTACTAATCACAGGTAAATATCCCCTTAAAAATCTATCAATGCATGCCTTAAAACAAATAAAAATTCTTTTAAATCTATTGTCTTCTGTAGTCTGTATAAAATATTGGCTACCTGGATTTGTCTCAATAATTCTAAAACCATACTCTTTAAGACTACTATATGCATCAATATAACTACCATTTATTTTTGATAGAGCAAGTTCCCTAACTTTCCAAGCTTTACAATATTTAATATAAATTTTGTGTTCTCTAAATATATCATTTACAACATACGATGGACTATACGACCGATTATCTCGAATTTTATCAATAATCTTATTTTTAACCCATACAGTAATAGCTAATAGATGAGAACCTGTTATAAGTCCCCGTAAACAAGAATGTACGTTTTCTAGCATAGTAATAACAAAAATTTTACCTTTGCCACTTGCTTTAGTGTATACTCTCCAATTACAACTTGAATCATTACATTTATATACATTCCCACTAGCATTGTTTAAAGTAGCATGACAAGTAACATTATGTGCAATTGCTAAATCACTAATAAAATATCTAAATTCAGAACGATTATCAAATTTTCTTCCAATGATTAATCCTGAATGCTAACACTATCAACATTGCCATCAAATTCATAATCTAAATTTTTAATTAAATCATCACTGTTTTCATCGTCGTTATTACCATCATCTACTATATGTTTTTGTTCAGTAAATAAAATAACTTGATGAGAATAACTATGAGCAGTATTAACTTCATTAGAAGCACGTATACTACTTACAATATTATTTCTAGGTGGTGGTGATGTTACATAAATATTAATGTACGTTGCTTGTACATTAACTTCTAGAATAAATTTTCATTCTTGTTCACTAACTAACTTTATACAATTAGTTAAATGAATATAAACCAATATAAATTCATAATCAATAGAACGTTGTTCAACAATTTGATTACGTAAACTATCAAACGAAATATTTCGATCAATTAAAAAAGTTTTAGTTAAACCTCCTTCATAAACTAACCCATTAAACACACCTCCAACCGAACATAATATTGTTAAACTTTGATCCATCACATGAGAATGAGCTTCTAAATACATAGTGATTGAGATAAAGTAGCTTCTGTTTGAAAGTATAAGTAGATTGAGTGAGAAATGAATAGCAGAAGGAATTTATAGATATGAAAAATAGAACCGTTGTAAAAATATGAACGTTACAATATGAACGTTACTATGAACCTACCCACAGTTACTATGAACATATCAGAAAAAAAAATCGACAAAACAAAAATAAAAAATAACAAAAAATAACACAAAAAATAACACAAAAAATCAAACCAAACAAAATCTTAAACATAAAACCAAATAAAAAACAAAAAAAATAAATAACAAACACCACATTTTCGCCAACTGAATTGGTGAAAATTTACCCATCTCCCGTCAAAAAAATTGGCACGTCGGATTCTTGTTGGATTTTCGCCAACTCAGTTGACGAAAATTAAGTTCTCCAAAATTTTGCCATCTGGATTGACGATATGTATCAGAATTTCAAATTTTCTAAAATTTCTATCGTTATATTTAATTAATATAAAATTATTATCGATACAGTAAATTTTTTGATAAAAAATTAACAATCAAAATAATTAACTGTTAATTTTTATTAAAAATAAAAAATATCATATATTATGTTAATCATGTGACATACAACATAAATAAACATAAATAAAGTAAAATACAACTAAAAGTGACGAACCTTACTATTGATGCTCCAACATTGCTAATTTGCACCCTCGTCCAAGAACACTTGGAGCTCCATTGTTCCCACGTGCAAAGGGCATGGTGGTCACGTACAAAACTAAAATTTTCTGTTTACAAAAATATTGTGCTTGTGGTGGTGTACTTCAACGGCTACCTATTTGATACGTAGCACATATTCCAACAACATTGGTAGTCTCCTTTCATTTACTACTACATCAGCACTCCTTCCTGAGTCCTGCAGGCTATAATCCTCTCTCTCTCTCTCTCTCTCTCTCTCTCTCTCTCTCTTCCTTTGCTAATTTGCTACTTTCCCCTTTCCCCTCTCTCTCTCTCACTGCAATGGCTCTGTGGATTCTGCCTCTCTCTCTCATCCTCTCCATCTCTTCAGCACTGTCTCCTGATGGTAATTAAGTAAATTAAGCTTCATCACCATTGCCATTTTCATCACTACTCTCTCTCTTACTTACTCTTTTCACCACAGGTCAAGCTCTGCTTCAGCTCAAGAAGGGGTTCAATGACACCAAGCACATGCTCAGGAGCTGGAGAGAAACTGACCCGAACCCATGTGGCTGGTCCGGTGTCACATGCCACCTCCCCGACCTTCGGATCCGTTCGATGTAAGTGCACCGGTCGCGTCGGACACGTATTGGACATGACATTTGACACTTCGGAATGCACTAGGAGTCTAGAACATACATATATGTCAAAAATGCTGCGTCTGTGTCACCGTGTCCACATGCAACATAGTCATGTAGGAAGCGCAGACACTCTAAAAGAACGTTGACCATGTCGCGTGGACGCATATTTCTCACAACCCGGACACTCCAAACTACACATAAGACACCAAAATAGGTGCCGTGTCCATGTCACGGTGTCGTGTGTCTAGGACATATATGTCAAAAAATGGTGCGTCTCTGTCGCCGTGTCCACATGCAACATTGTCATGTAGGAGGAAGCTCAGACACTATAAAAGAACGTTGACCATGTCGTGCGGATGCGTATTTGACACAACCCGGACACTCCAAACTACACTTAAGGCACCAAAATAGGTGCCGTGTCCATGTCACGGTGTCGTGTCCGTGCAACAACGATAGTCCTGTAATGGGTACTTATTGATTGGTATTGATCTCTATGATGCAGAAACCTGCCTTACTTGCAGCTGGGAGGAATCATCTCCCCGAGCATCGGCAAGCTCCACAGGCTCCAGAGACTGTACTAATGATCTCTCCCTCAACTTACTTTTTATTTATTTATTTCTTTCATTTATTTTTTAGGTTGTATGTGTGATTTTGCATCTGGGTTTTTTTTGAAGGGCATTGCATCAGAACAGCTTGCATGGGTCGATTCCTGCAGAGATCAGGAACTGCACTGAGCTGAGAGCATTGTATGTTTACTTTCCTGCTGAACCACTTGAGTAATTTCTTGTGTTTTCGTGTGAATTTTGAGATCCATTGTTGTGTTTGTAAAAAGGTATCTAAGAGCCAACTACCTACAAGGCGGCATTCCTCCAGAGCTCGGAGAACTTGCCCATCTCACCATTCTGTTAGTTCCTAAAATAAGCCCTTCTTCTCCTATTTGTTCTCTAGTTTTTATTGCTTTTCTTGATTATAGCATTTGGTGTTGAATGTAGCGATTTGTCGAGCAATCTGCTGAGAGGAACTATACCTCCTTCTATTGGCAGACTTACTCGGTTGCGGTTCCTGTGAGTGTCCTGAACATGAAATATGCATTGGATCTGTTTTGCAAGTAGGGCGAACTCGATACTGAACTCTTGATATTATTTTTTTGCATTTCAGTAATTTATCGACAAACTTTTTTTCTGGTGAAATCCCAAATGTTGGAGTTCTTGGCACATTCAGGAATACCTCGTAAGTCAGTGTGATATTCCCTTCAATGTAGCTATTGCTGATATCTGATGATCAATATGATGAATGATAAATTAATGATGTGTTGTTTCGGATTCTCAAACTTTTTGCTATTCTTCTTCATTTGGCTTTGGGTTTTACTGAGGATTCACGTTTAATCAGGTTTGTTGGAAATTTGGAGCTATGTGGCCTCCCGATTGAGAAATTTTGTCGAAGTTCGTTGGGCTTTCCTGCTGTCCTACCACACCCTCTGGCATCTTCTTCTTCACCAGGCAAAACACATGGGTTCTCATCTCTATCATAGTAGGATATAGGTACCTAGATCGTTGTTCAACATGTTGATTGAGGTCTATCATCTTTTTTCCACAGTTGAAGCATCGGATCTTCAACCTATTCCCACGAGACCAACTTCACATTTTCTAGACGGGTTATTGATTGGTGCTGTGTCAAGTATGGGTGTCACACTACTTGTCATCCTTGGCTTGCTTTGGGTATGTTTGTTATCGAGGAAAGGGAAAATGGTCGAGAAATACATGAAAGTGGATAAACAGCTCGCTCAAGATGCTTGTAAACACCAAAATCTGCCCCCATGACACACTACCTTGATCCTGCTTACTGTTATTTCTGACTCGTCTGTTTATTCATTTTAATAGGCACCAGGCTCATCACATTCCGTGGAGACCTTCCCTATTCATCTCAAGAGATCATAGAGAAGCTTGAGCTACTTGATGAAGAGGACATAGTAGGGTCAGGGGGGTTTGGTGCGGTGTATAAGATGGTCATGGAGGATCTAACTTCATTCGCTGTCAAGAGGATCGATCGACACCGTGATTACTGCGATCAAGAATTTGAGAGGGAGCTGGGGATCCTGGGCAGTATCAAACACATCAACCTTGTCAACCTGCGAGGCTATTGCAGGCTGCCCTCTACTAAGCTTCTCATTTATGACTACTTGCCCTTGGGCAGCTTAGACCATTATCTTCATGGTGGGTCTCCTCAGCATGCACTGGCATTTCTTTTGATTTATTGTTGCAAAAGAAAATCTACGGTCCTTTATATATATATATATATATATATATATATATATATACCTGGGCTATCAATTTTCTTCTGCAACTATTTAAGTACTTGTTTCTTATATCACAAACTATGTCTATGCATTTATTGAACTATGGAAGCTCTTTCAGTCTCAAGAAACTTAAATGGTTTTCTATTGGAAGAATCAATTATAAAGTGTGTAATTCATTGTAATCAAGAAAATTCAATTGTTGTAGATCATACTTTTCCAATTTGGATTGAGCAACATGTATGCTGCTGCAACTAATGTACTTTCCCCTTTTCTTTATGTCATTATTTCTTAGATTTTTAGTATTTGAGTTTACTTGTTAATGTTTTTCTTGTTAATTTTAGAACATGTTGATGAGCAGCAGCCCCTGAATTGGAATGCACGTATGAAGATTGCGTTAGGCTCCGCTAGAGGGTTGGCATATCTGCACCATGACTGCTCTCCTGGGATAGAGCACAGGAACATAAAGTCCAGCAACATACTCCTGGATCGGAATCTGGAGCCTCATGTTTCTGATTTCGGTCTAACCAAGCTTCTTGTCGGTGATGATGAACACGTCACAACTGTGGTTGCCGGTACTTTTGGCTACCTAGCACCAGGTCCATACTTATTCCTGCATTGACTCATCTAATGTTCTTGTTCTTGCATATGCCAAGTATTCAAGAACCTTTCTCAAGTTATGAATATTCATGTACTGGTTTTAGCAAGATATTGCTTAAAAAATTTGCTCTTGTAATTTCTCCAACAGAATATCTTCAAAGTGGGCGTGTGACCATTAAGTCGGATGTCTATAGCTTTGGCGTGCTCTTGTTAGAGCTGATGACTGGAAAGAGACCGACAGATCCGTCCTTCGTTAGGAGGGGCCTAAATGTTGTAGGCTGGGTTAGTGGCTATGGTCTCTTTCGCTTTCTTCTCTTCTCTACTTAACATTTAAGTATCGACCTGCTATTTCTTATGTTTTTTTTTTTAGATGCACACCCTTAACAGAGAGAAGCGATTGGATGAAATTGTAGATGAGAATTGTGGGCATGTAGATACTGAACTCGTGGAAGCCATTCTTGATGTAGCTCAGATGTGCACCGATGCAAATCCAGACGATCGTCCAACTATGAGTAGAGTGTTGCAGATGCTAGAGGAGGAGGTCATGTCGCCTTGCCAGAATCACTTCTACGAGCCTCACTTGGACATCTAAGTAATTTCTCTTGCAAGTTTTGTATATATATGTTAACTGGTGATCAGAAACACTTTCCACAAGTTTGTCCCTTCTTGGGAGTTTTGTACACTGAATCTAGGATTCCCTTTCATGGTGTTTTATGTCCAGAAATAGTAGACTTGAGGGATGCCTAAAAGCAAGTGCTTGATCTTAATACAGTGAAAATAATAAGTAAACTTGGAAAGAAGTTTTTGAGTTAACTTTGTTTTATCAGTAATCGAACAGGAATCAAAACACAATTCCCTGATTACCCATAAGAAAATTTATCCAGCGTTAGAACGTTGAAAGAAATCAAATGCTTGATGTCTTCTGCTATCGGTAATTTGCTCAATTTGATGCATCAAAAGCCTACAAAGATTTGAAGTGGAGAATAATGATCAATAATATTATTTTCCTGCTGAGTTTTTCTTTTCTTTTTTGGGGTTCTTGATCCCCATTTATCGAAGGGGAACCCCTAATGTATATTAACGAGAACACAGATTTTTGGACTAACAAAAAAATAGAAATAACAGAAAAACCCTCTAATGTATTGGAGCAAGCTTTAATTCCTTCCTGTTGGGAATTAAGCACGAAAACATTTTTCCAAATCAGAGAGTACCTGCGAGAGAATCGAACAATACAACGCACAAACCAAACCACAGAAAAAATAATCCACATAGACACAGAAAATTTTGACGTGAAAAATTCTTACGGAAAAAACCACGGACGATCGGAGTCCAACCCTGAAGAACCTCCACTAATGGAATAAAGAGAATACATCATCTACAAGCTCCTTCTGATCCAACACGGATCACCACAACACTTAGGAATAGAAAATAGATCACACTATGAAGATAGCAGACAATGAAAAATTACCTAAAATTGATCTTCTCCTCCGAAACGGTCTCCAATCATTCTTTCTCCTTCCCAAAGTTACAATGGCACTATTGCCTCATTTTCTCCTCTTTCTTGAGATGATATGTTAGGGTTAGGGTTTAGAAAAACCTAATATATACCCCCTAATTCCGCAACAAATTCTGGACCGTAGGATACGATCCAACGATGTATACACCTCTGAATTTTCGTCCAGTCCGCCGATGGATCTTGGACCTAATTCGTCCGAGTCGGTGATTTGCGAGTAAACGAAGACAGGAGCTTTCTGGAGCTTCTAGAGCACCATGACCGAACTCGGACGAGTTCGGACCGAATTCGGCCCGAACTCTGTCTCCCCCTGGACAGCAGCTGCTCCTCCTTCTTCCCGAGCTTCTTCGACCTCTCGAATGGCTCTCGCCACCTCCCCGTGCTTCTCTGACAACAGACGGCGCTCGTCGCACTCCGGAGTGTTCTCCACATAGGTTGGAAACCCCATTCACTCCAACAAATCTTCCACTTCACAATTATGTGGAGGGGATCGTCATCCCGACGATCTGCCTACAGTACTCAAACTTTTTCCTTGGAAGAATCTTTGTAAACATATCTGCTCCGTTGTCATCTGTATGAACATTTTCAAGCGCCGCTTCCTTCTTATCAACAGCATCCCGTATCCATTGATACCGGGTCTCAATGCGCTTGGACCGGCTATGAAATATCTGGTTCTTCACAAGGTGTATAACACTCTGACTATCACAAAGCAAATGATACTGCACGTGCTTTAACCCTATTTCCTGCAGCAGCTCCTTCATCCACAATAACTCCTTACAAGCCTTCGTCGTCGTAATGTACTATGTCTCTGTTGTCGACAAGGCAACACACTTCTGCAAACGCAACTGCCACGATACTGCTCCACCAGCAAACATCATCACATAGCCCGAAGTCGATCGCCTCGTGTTTACATCTCCAGCCATATCAGCGTCGGTATACCCAACCAGTTTCGGCTCGTCACCACCAAATAAAAGTCTCCAATCGGCAGTGCCCTAAAGATATCGTAGAATCCACTTGACCCCACTCCAATGTACTTTTCCAGGATTGGAAGTGTACCTGCTAACCGTGCCGACTGCGTGAGCAATGTCTGGCCTCGTACATACCATAGCATACATAAGACTTTCCACAACTGAGGTATATGGAACCTACTCCATATCTTCATGCTCGTCCTCGGTAGATGGACACTGCTCCTCAGTGAACTTAAAGTGAGCCGCAAGGGGGTTACTCACTTTCTTCGACCCGTCCATCCCGAAACGTTGAAGTATCCGGTGAATGTACTTCTTTTGGGACAAGTGTAGCAGCTTGGACTCCCTCTCTCGGCTGATCTCTATGCCAAGAATAGTCTTCGATGCGCCCAAATCCTTCATAGAGAAGGCCGCGTCCAGTTGGCACTTCAACTCTGCTATCATGGTGGCATTCCGACTCACCAACAGCATGTCATCAACATAAAGCAATAAAATGATAAAATCGTCCTCGGCGAAGTACCTCACAAAAACACAATGATCCGACGTTGTCCGTGCGTAGCCATGCTCTCCCATAAATGACTCAAACTTCCTGTACCACTGCCTCAGAGCCTATTTCAGATCATACAAGCTCCTCCTTAACCGGCAGACTAAATGTGACTTGCACTTCTCACAGAATCCCTCTGGCTGCTCCATGTATAACTCATCATCAAGATCACCATGGAGGAATGTCGTCTTCATGTTCATTTGCTCGACCTCCAAGTCGAAACTGGCTGCAAAAGCTAGCACCACTCGAATAGACGTCTGCTTGACGACTGGCGGAAAGATCTCATCATAATCTACGTCTTTTCGCTGACCGTAGCTTTTAACTACCAGCCTCGCTTTGTATCGAGCACGAGTAGCATCATTTGTTTGCTTCATCCTGAACATCCATCGATTCTTCAAAGCCTTCTTGCCCTTTGGCAATCGCACCAGATCATAAGTAGAGTTGGCCTCCAAGGAACTCATCTCCTCCTGCATGGCCTCCATCTACTCATGCATGTGTTCGTCTTCCATAGCGTCTGCGAAACTTTCGGGTTCTCCCATGTCAGTCAGTAGCACATACTCACCCGGTGAGTATCTCGTAAATGGTCGACGCTCTATATCGCTCCTCCTCAATGGAACTACTGGTGCTGACTGTATATCTACAGCCTCCTCTCCTCCAGGAACTGCCTCCTCGGGATGTTCATCCTCTTGAGGGTCACCCTGACCACCATAAGTAGGCTGATGATCAAGGTTGGGAGCAACTCCATGTACTGGATCCCCCATAACTGGATCCTCTGTGATGTCCTCTGGAAACTACTCGGAGCGAAATGACACTAACTCAGGCAATTCCTCATCCTCAGAAGGCATCTCGGAATCCTGAGTATTGGTCATGGTTTGATCCTCGACGAATACCACGTCTCTGCTTCTGTAGAGCTTTCTTCCTACTGAATCGTATAGTCTATAGCCAAACTCATCCTGACCGTAGCCGACAAAGATACACCGCCTCGTCTTTGGCTCAAGTTTGGATCTCTCATCCTTCAGTACATGCACGAAAGCCTTACAACCAAACACTCGCAAGTGATTGTATGACGGCTCTTTGCTATACCATACTTTGTCAGGCACATCACCCTGCAAAGGAGCACTAGGAGATAAATTAATAACATAAGCAGCTGTGTAAAGTACCTCACCCCAATAGCTACCCGGCAAGTTTGCTTCTGACAGCAAGCACCGTACCCTCTCCATCAGTGTCTTGTTTATCCGTTCTGCTACACCATTGAGCTGAGGTATCTTTGGCGGGGTCTTCTGGTGTCGTATTCCTTGCTCTCTACAATAAGCATCAAAGGGATCGATATACTCGCATTCATTGTCCGACCGAACACATAGTAGCTTCGTGTCCGTCTCCCTTCCAACTGAGGCCTGAAACTCTTTGAAAGTGGGCAGCACATGATCCTTGGTCTTTATGGTATAGACCCAAACCTTCCTGAAACGGTCATCAATAAATGTTACAAAATAAGAAGCACCACCAATGGATTTTACCTTCATAGGACCGCAGACATCTGAGTGAATCAACTCGAGCAACGCTGGCTTCCTTGAACTTGGGTGACTTTGGAAAGACACCATATTTTGCTTTCTTGTCAAACAGTGCGTGCACTTCTCCAACTTTGTAGACTTTAGTCCTGGAATTGCCTTCATGTTCACCAAGTAGCTCATCCCCTTCTCGTTGATATGGTTGAGCCGCCTGTGTCACAACTCAGTAGATGCATCAGTAGCTGCGTTAACCTCATGTGCCCCTTGTGTGCTCCCTTCCATATAGTAAAGTCCGGACCTCTTGCTTCCTCTGGAAATTACCATCGAACCTCTGGAAAGCTTCCACTGATTGTTCCCGAAGAGATTGAAGAAACCCTCGTCATCCAACCTTCCAACAGACACCAGGTTGAAACGGGTATCAGGGACATGACGAAAATCTTTGAGAACAAGAACTCCACCCGTCTTTGTCCTTAAATGCATATCTCCAATGGCAACCGCCTTTGACACATCTCCATTGCCCATCTTCAACACTCCACAGTCGCATGTTGTGTAGGTAGCAAATAGTGCCCTATTGTGAGATACGTGCACTGAAGTACCTGAGTCCACCAGCGAAGAGTTATCATCGCAGGCGAGGTTCATAAATACCTCATCACCTACAATGATCACGTCGCCTCTATGTGTCGAGGCCGTCGCTGTAGTGTTCTCACTTTGCTTCCCCCTGTCGTCCTTCTTCTCTCTCTTCCAAGCGAAACAGTTTCGCTTGATGTGGCCCTTCTTGCCACAATGGTAATACTTCGAGTCCTCGTACCGACCCTTGGACCTTTCCCTGCTTTTGTCTCTGCCACCGCTTGGACCCCTGCTTTTACCCCTTCCGCAGCTCTCTGAAATAAGCGGCTCTGAGTGGGATGTGGATGAAGTGCCCTGGGAACATCTCTGCATCTCTTCATTCAGTACCCCGCTCTTGGCAAACTCCAGACTAACAACGCATTCCGGAGCAGAAGTGATCATAGACACTTGTATGGTCTCCCACGAGTCTGGCAGTGTACACAGCAGCCATAGTCCCTGAACTTCGTCGTCGAACTTGACTCTCATCGAGGATAGCTGGTCAACCATTCCCTAGAACTCACTCAAGTCATCCGTAATAGACGCCACATCTTTGTACCGCAGACCCATCATCGTCGTCGAACTTGACTCTCATCTTCTTCGCATACAAAGATTCCAACTTATCCCAAAGCGTAGTTGTACACATTCTCATCAACGAACTGCCTGATGTACCCACACACCTGTATATGCTCGAAATTTCAGTCCTCTTCAGATTTGTTACTGGGCCTCTCGGAAGCAAATATCGGCAGATGCAGTTTCTTGACAAATAGTCGATCCTTCAACTTGCTCCTCCAGTAATGATAGTTGGTACCGTTCAGGTTTACCATGCGCACCGGCTTCGCGTGCATCTCTCCTCCCTGGTTTGCATGTCAACTCCTGACACCCTTCTGAAATTCGAGAACCTGGCTCTGATACCACACTTGTTGGGAAAAATAGAGCTATTGGATTCCATGTACTTTGGAACCAGGCATTAATTCAATTCCTCTGGAAATACTATATCAACTAGAATCGAAGGAGGAAAACAACCTCCAAGTCAAAAAGAGTCGGAGGCCACAACTTCATGTACTCCCGATATCACTAGATCTAATTCTATGGACAACCTAGTCAGTATTGAATTAACACCCAACATATAAATAGATTTAAAAGTTGGCGTATCGTTTAATGCCATACAATGTTTCCATTGTATTCCAAGTACTTTGGAACCAGGCATTAATTCAATTCCTTGGAGGCTTACCGATAGTGTACAAGTTTTTTCTATATTGTGATCATCTAAACTTATAGAAAAATCTGGGTGTATGTTGATACCAATCTTTGACGCATTAATAGCTCTTTTCTGATAACCCATTAAAAGCTTTTGATAAAGCCCCTAGATATTGTAAAATAGAGCTATTGGAACAGTATAAAGAAACCAATGTCAGAGTAAATAGCATTATGGTTTCCCCCTCTGACAAAGAGAAATTTTCTAAACAAATTAGTGAACTTTTAAAACTAAAGCTTATCCAGAAAAGTTTCAGCAGACATTCTTCTCCAGCTTTTCTTGTAAGAAATTATGCTGAAATAAAAAGAGGAAAAGCAAGGATGGTTATTAATTACAGAAAGTTAAATAGTTATACTAAATTCGATGGTTATTTTATTCCTACTGCTGAGCATCTTATCAAACAAATTCAAGGTGCTAAGTATTACAGCAAATTTGATGCTAAATCAAGTTTTTGGCAAATAAAATTAGAAGATAAAAATTCTATAGAACTAACAGCTTTCAGTTGTCCACAAGGACATTTTGAATGGTTAGTCTTACCATTTGGATTAAAAAATGCCCCACAAATATTTCAGAAATGGATGAATTCCATTTTTGGGCATCTTCCTTTCGTAGTAGTTTATATTGATGATATCCTTGTCTTCTCAAACACCGCTGAGGAACACAAGGAACATCTACTGCATGTTTATAAATTACTACTCGATAATGGAATTATTTTAAGTCCAAAAAAGATAGAATTATTCAAAAACGAAATTGATTTCTTAGGAAAAATAAGGACATTTTGACAATCAGCGTGCTAATGAATCGGAAAAAATGTCAGTAAAAATTCCTTTATCACAAATAAAGGATAGAAGTAGAGTCATGTCACTCCAATAAAATGTCAAAAACCACTAACTGGTATAGAGAGCATACTAGTTATAAAGAAAGTCAAATAGATCAAGCCTATAAGATGAATCATCTTTTACGAAAGTTTCGAGATATTATACGAGAAGTCAAAAGATCTAACTATAGGACTATTGTTCTAAGACATATGGACAGAACTACACAAGTAATCGAAAAACATATTAGAAAATTTGAGAAACTTAATCCTGACAATAGGGCTAGAACTCAAACAGATAATACTATTGACCTTTCCATTGAAGATACCCTTGAATTAGAAATAGCAAGCACTTCTCTTGACAATATAGACCTTTCTATAGAAACTTGGAAAGAAGTGTTAGAACTCCCGGATACTCCTTCGGACATAAACATGGTCAGAACCATGGACTTAAAAGTAAAGGCCCAATTACACATATACATACCACTTACCATTTGTATATCAGGATATAATGAATTTACTATCCATGCTCTCATAGATACTGGAGCTGAGGCTAGCCTATTACAGGAAATTTTTATTCCTCGGGATTTATGGCAACAACTTGATAAACCAGGCAAATTAAACGATTTTATGGGAAGCAAAGGATGCAAGCCCTCAAACTTCGATGCCCAGCAAGGTGCATCTTAGGCCTTATTTATACATCTAATCCTGGGGGTGACCTTCTATTTCCAGTAAGGGAACCGACGCCTGCCTTTCATCAGTAATGATGGTACCTACATAGTGGAGAGTCATCTTTATTTAGTGGAGAGCCTTTGCCATTGCTTTTCCCCGTAGTGGGGAATCTTCTTTTTCAGAGTCTTCTTTTTCAGAGTGGTGTCAGAAACGATGTGGACCTGCCGTAGTGGGGAATCTTCTTTTGAGTAGTAGTGAGACTTTGATGATGTCTTTTTAACTTAGTGGGAATCCTTTCAGAGTGTCAGTGCTTTTTTGAGCTGTAAAGTTGTTTAGTAGTGGGGAGCCCTTTATGAGCTGTCTGATTCATCATTACTTGAGCTGTCTGATTCATCATTACGGAGATAACTGTTAGAGTGGCTTGTACTGTGCTCTGGACTGTGGTCGTTGTCTTGTAGCCAAATGGAGATTCCTTCAATAGAAAGTGGATTACTTCTGTTATGTCGAGTATTCATGATTTCTTCACGTTCTTCTATTAAGGCGCTGACCATAATTTCTCTCTCTTCAATAGTTCTCCTCAGTTGCTCTATTTGCTCTTGTAATTCTTCTCTTCTTGTTATAATTGCTTCTCTAAGTTCCATCAGTAGTTGTCGTTGTTGCTGCCTTCGTTGTTGCTGTCGTTGCTGCCTTCGGGGTATGGCTTTCTTAGGGAATCGCCGAGCTGTTCTTGGTCCTAATCTTCGTAAATATCTATTAAGAATAACTTTATAACAAACTTTCTTCATGGAATGATTGGGAGGTTCCACCATGCTTCTTGCTAAGAATTTGCATTAATCTGAATTACCTTCAGAATCAACAAGGATCCTCATAGGATCATTATTGATGAGTAAATCTTCATTTCTGGCTAACAGGCCAATACGGCCCATAGACATATTGTTCATAAAATCCATGATTTTGGAGGGCCCGTCTTCGTTTCCAGGTAATGGCTTGAGGCGGTCCACAAGGATGGTGTGTTTGGACGTAGAGATTTGGGCATTAGTCCTGGAAGCACTTCGTGCAGCCTCGAAGAATTCTGTGGCTGCCATGAGTCTCTCATGATCCTCGTCGAAGCCTTGTTTTGAAAATTTAATATATTCAAAAAAGGGTTCTTCAACAAGTCTGCTTAATTCCCAGAGTTGGTAGGATGGGAATAACTTAATATACTGTCGCTCCTCCCAAATACTCCAAACCTTGAATCGGAAAATGGTCTGGAATTTGGTGGTATGAGAGAGTGCCGCCTTGATGCAGATCTCCGAAAGACAGTCCCGGTAGTCATCTTCGAAGATGGTGTTCATGTAAACCTCATGAACTAACCCCTTTTTGATATGGGGTTTGAATTTCTGGATTTCACGAAAACAGGCAAGAATACGAGGTCGCCTGTTTATATTGAGAATAAGTTCTTCATTCTGGAAGAGGTTGACAATTTCAGTGTCTTCGAGCTTCTTGAAAAAGAGAATAAGTCTGGAATCGTCCAGTAGTTGCTGTTGGTGCATGGCGAGCATCTCTTGGACAGTTACTTCGGCATTGAACTCCTCGAGTTTTGGGGAGTTGATTCCGAGAGTCTTGAGCAGTTCGAGGACATCCGCCATCTGGAAGTTAACCAGATCATTGGTTCGTATCTGGGAAAAGATTTCTTTGAGCTCCTTTTGTTCAGAGGAAGTGCCGGTGAAGAGATCCTTCTCTCTGAGGGAGAGTGCCCGAGATCTGGAGGTGGACGAGAAGGTCATCATTTTTGAGATGTGCTGTTGAGTCTCCATCATCCTTTTTTCCAACATTGCATTCTTCTGCCTTTCGGCTAGCAACGTTCTTTCAATTTGGGTCAGCCAATAACTAGCTCCCTTTATGTCGCGGGACTGAAAAGCCCGAAAGCAGCCATTAAACATTTCCCAAACTGCTTTATCTTTGTTTTCCATGTCTGTATTATACCAATTTTTTATTACGATATCTGAAAATTGCGCGGGTGTCATTAGTGGCCTAGGAGGTCCCGAGAACTGTGCTGGTGGGACTATAGTTCTTGTAGGTAAAAACATGGGCCTAGGAATGGCTCCTAGTACATTTTTTTCCTTTACTGAATTGGCTGTTCGCAATTTGGCTATTCGCCTGGAGGGTATTCTGGTTATTCACTGATATTTTTGGTTGTTCGCCTGAGAAGGGCTATTCGCCTGAATTTGGCTATTCGCCTTTGGGGAGACTTGGGAAACTTGGCTGGTAGCCTCTTGGGTTTGTTCAACCCCTGATGATTCTGCTATGTTGTTATCTTTGGCCTTTTTGGGGGCCACCTCAGTAAATTCGCCCTGCCTCTTCATTTCTCGGAAGAGGTCACAAAATTTCTTATAGAAATCTTCGTCTTCCATTTATCATAACCTGGTAAGAGTATCAGCAAGAAAATTAGTATATCCTGGAATATAGTTGACATCATAATTAAATATTTTCAGATACATTGCAATTCTAATCCGTCGAAGGTTTTCTTCGGTATTGTTAATAGTTTTTTCTTCAAGAATTGTGCTACTGATTTATTGTCAGTCTCAATCAAAAAATGTCTATACAAGATATAGATTTTTAGACTTTTTATAGCTAGTTTAACTGCTAATAATTCTTTGTCATATGTAGCATATTTTATTTGTACTTTAGTAAATCTTCCTGATGCGTAAGCAACAATTTCCTTTTGCTTGGCTATTAATACTCCTGCCCAGAAGTTTTCTGAGGCGTCCGTTTGTAAAACTAAAATATCATTGTCAAGTGGGAAGTAAAGAATATTTTCTGTTTTTATGGATTCTTTTATTCTAGCAATTTTCTCAACTTCCTTTTGTTCAAGGGAAATAGAGATCTTGTCTGTATTCCATTTCCTTGGTTGTTCACCAGTTACTACTTTGTACTTGGCTTGTTCAGCCGTAAGTTTTTCTTGTAGATATTTTACCTTTGCTGATAAATTAGGAATAAATTTTCTACCATAATTAAGTAATCCCAAAAAACTCTGAAGCTTTAAGGGTTTTGAAGTTTTCCGGAAATTCTCTAATCTTGGTATATATATGTTCCTGCAAAAGAATTTGTCCATTTTTTATGGTTTTTCCTAAGAAATCAATTTCGTTTTTGAATAATTGTATCTTTTTTGGACTTAAAATAATTCTATTATCGAGTAGTAATTTACAAACATGCAGTAGATGTTCCTTGTGTTCCTCAGCGGTGTTTGAGAAGACAAGGATATCATCAATATAAACTACTACGAAAGGAAGATGCCCAAAAATGGAATTCATCCATTTCTGAAATATTTGTGGGGCATTTTTTAATCCAAATGGTAAGACTAACCATTCAAAATGTCCTTGTGGACAACTGAAAGCTGTTAGTTCTATAGAATTTTTATCTTCTAATTTTATTTGCCAAAAACCTGATTTAGCATCAAATTTGCTGTAATACTTAGCACCTTGAATTTGTTTGATAAGATGCTCAGCAGTAGGAATAAAATAACCATCGAATTTAGTATAACTATTTAACTTTCTGTAATTAATAACCATCCTTGCTTTTCCTCTTTTTATTTCAGCATGATTTCTTACAAGAAAAGCTGGAAAAGAATGTCTGCTGAAACTTTTCTGGATAAGCTTTAGTTTTAAAAGTTCACTATTTTGTTTAGAAAATTTCTCTTTGTCAGAGGGGGAAACCATAATGCTATTTACTCTGACATTGGTTTCTTTATACTGTTCCAATAGCTCTATTTTACAATATCTAGAGGCTTTATCAAAAGCTTTTAATGGGTTATCAGAAAAGAGTGGTTCTAACATTCCATAAATGGTCATTTGTAACTTATTGTTATTGGGAAGATTGTAAGTATAGATTTTTGTATAATCAATGAGTGTGACTGGTTTTTCACCACGCTGTGTTGTATGTGTAAAGTTCGAAGCTAAAGAGACTGGAAAATGTACTCTAGGAATGGATATTCCATCAAGCTCAAATGTGTGTGTGTTGTATGGTCTATAGTGTCTTAAATTATCCATACCAATAATACAATCACTGTCAAAATCTCTGGGTAGTAATACAAAATCAAACATATAAGTGTTAGATTGTCCTTGTAAATCAGGAAAATGGACCTTAAGGTTCTTTACTTTATGGTTGACAGACACTTGTCTTCCCATAAAATCGTTTAATTTGCCTGGTTTATCAAGTTGCTACCATAAATCCTGAGGAATAAAAATTTCCTGTAATAGGCTAGCCTCAGCTCCAGTATCTATGAAAGCATGGATAGTAAATTCATTATATCCTGATATACAAATGGTAAGTGGTATGTATATGTGTAATTGGGCCTTTACTTTTAAGTCCATGGTTCTGACCATGTTTATGTCCGAAGGAGTATCCGGGAGTTCTAACACTTCTTTCCAAGTTTCTATAGAAAGGTCTATATTGTCAAGAGAAGTGCTTGCTATTTCTAATTCAAGGGTATCTTCAATGGAAAGGTCAATAGTATTATCTGTTTGAGTTCTAGCCCTATTGTCAGGATTAAGTTTCTCAAATTTCCTAATATGTTTTTCGATTACTTGTGTAGTTCTGTCCATATGTCTTAGAACAATAGTCCTATAGTTAGATCTTTTGACTTCTCGTATAATATCTCGAAACTTTCGTAAAAGATGATTCATCTTATAGGCTTCATCTATTTGACTTTCGTTATAACTAGTATGCTCTCTATACCAGTTAGTGGTTTTTGACATTTTATTGGAGTGACAGGACTCTACTTCTATCCTTTATTTGTGATAAAGGAATTTTTACTGACATTTTTTTCGATTCATTAGCACGCTGATTGTCAAGCATAGTCTTAGTTCTACCTTCTATTGGTGTGCTAATGCTCATTCTATGTTGTATATCCTGTAATATGTTGGGTGTTAATTCAATACTGACTAGGTTGTCCATAGAATTAGATCTAGTGATATGGGGAGTTCTTGAAGTTGTGGCCTCCGACTCTTTTTGACTTGGAGGTTGTTTTCCTCCTTCGATTCTAGTTGATATAGTATTTCCAGAGGCAATAAAGTATTCGGTTGGTATTTCTATCTTTGGTTTTAAAGATCTAATAAAAACTTTCATTTCGTTATCATTCTTAAGGTGTTCTAATCTAACAAGTCTAGGTTGGATAGTTTTTCCCATCCCTACTTCAAAAAGTCTTACTAGATTTTTAGGAGTAATAGATTTAAAAGTTGGCGTATCGTTTAATGCCATACAATGTTCCCATTGTATTCCAAGTACTTTGGAACCAGGCATTAATTCAATTCCTTGGAGGCTTACCGATAGTGTACAAGTTTTTTCTATATTGTGATCATCTAAACTTATAGAAAAATCTGGGTGTATGTTGATACCAAACAATCTATTAACTAGATTAGATTTAGCTCCTCCTATTATACTATTTAATGGATTATTGATGATTCTTTCGTCCATGCAAACAACTAAAATAGGAGTATCTATTCCTGTTCGGAATAATCCCGTTATTTTGAGCTGTATTAAACCTATATGTAAATATCTCATCTTGGGATATTTAGCCTTTAATTTCTCCATTTTTCTTTTGTCTAATAAACTGATAGAGGAAAAATCTTCATCCCCTTTTAATTCTATATTTCCCTGCATTCTTTCAAAAATATAGGTGTGTTTATTCAAGAATCTAGACTGAAAAGAGATTGGTTTATAAACTTCCTTTTTATCGGAATGTGGTATTGCCTTTTTGAGTTTTTCAAGGTCATCATCTGTGATTTCAAATTGTTCTCCCTCACTCTGGGGAATACTAGAGTTACTAGTTTCTTCTGAAGTTAGAGTATTCATATAGATTCTAAATTCATAATAACCGTCGTGTAATTCACTAGAGCTTGATCCAGGTGAGTTAATGCTAGGTGGTTTAGGAGGAGTGTCTTCTATTATGGGTAAGTCTTCATATTTATGTATAACCAATAATCCCAAAGGATTATCCTTTTCAATGAGATAATCTCTATCCTCGAAGGAAGTGTTTTCATTATTATGGAAATATTATTTCTAGAAACAGGTTCAATAAAACCGTAAGTAATGAATATATTTTTTGTAGCATGTAATGGTATATTATGAATAATGCCATAATAACCCAGTGGCAAAAATATTCTAATATCTAATAATATCTCCTGGGTATGATATCTTCTAATTCTGTAACTTTTACTTGCATATATAGTATATCTTGCTGATATACCCTCTTTTTTAGGTAACCTAGTATTGTCATTTAACAGGGTTATCCTAATTGAATTTTGGGTTTTATTGATGGTAACCATGTTGATTTTTAAATGTTTCAGGGATTCATTTATGTCGTCCTCAGATTGTTCATCTGTTTCGTCGGACTGCTCATCCGAATATATAGACTCTATTTCGTATATGGAAGAGGCGGAAGTATCACTATTTATATCGTTGATAGTTCCAACATTGATACCGTATTTATCTAAGTCATCTATAATTGTTGTATGAACATTGTTTGGACATTCGTTCGTGAAATGACCTTCCTTATTACACTTGAAACATTTGCAACCCTTCCTAAATTTCTTTCGTTTAATGAATTTCTTCGTCTCATATTTATGGGGTTGCTGTTTTAAAGCTGGTTTCCACTTTTTCTGGTAATTTTATATTTGGTCTTTCCTTTTCCTTTTCGTCTAAAGAATTTCTTCTTCTGTTTCTTCCATCCTTTGTATTCGGGTAGACATCCAAATTCGGCATTAATATCTGTATTATACTTAGAACAGCAAGAATATCCTAATCTAGATTTCTTAATAGTTCTATCCATTTGTTTTTGCGCTCTTACTTGTTCGCATACTGCTTCCATGGTTTTCATACAAGCTTTCTTGAGCATGCCCGTAGTATGGACATCATTTCTTATTTTATTATATTTTTCTTGAATAATATTATTCCAAGGATAAGGAATTTTTGTAAAAAAATCCTTTAATCCAGAAATCCTTTTGTCTTGTGCTTTTTAGTCGGAATATAAAACCAATATATTTAGTAATAAACTCTTCTAGGAAACATATATCGCATAAAATCATTCTATGAAGAAGTTCCTCATAGTCTTTGTCATCGTTACCATCTTCTCCTATGAAGTCGGCTAACATGAGACCTAATAATTTAACTAAAGCATCTTGAGGATCTTCGGTTGCTCTAATTTCATCTCCCTTTTCTTTATTAGTAGTTTCAAGGCTGACTAACCAGGCTCTAGCGCTTCCCTTCCAAAAACTTGTTGCATAATCTATCCATTGGGCAGTGTTAATATTCCCTGATAAATGATATATCATTCCTCCTACTTGTTGTGACCATTCACCAGTATATTCTTTTATTTTTTTATGTGGAATATCGTCTATATTGAAAATAAGTCCATCTGTATGTCTAGAGTCACTGGCTTTATGATATCTAACCCAATCTTTTCTACTTTTAGGTTAGTTTTTGGTGTATGGAACTATAGCACTGGTTGGCATAAGGCTTTCAGGGGGAGGTCCAATAGATCCTACGTCTTCGATGGGTATTCCTTCTAGGGTCATACCTCCACCACTAGTACTTTATATTTCTTCATTGTTTAAAATATGAAGGGTCTCTTCTTCTGAATCACTATCTATGCTATATTTTCATTTAAAGAAGTCAATGGCCTCTGAATATTTTTCATAGAAAGCGTAAACGGTTTGTTCGTCAATTTCACCAAGGAGTTCTTGGCTTTGTAGTTTAAGAAAATTTCGGTAGTGTTCTTCCTTAATATCATTAATATTAATTTGATTTTCTTCTTTTGATGAATACCTCATCATATTAATATTCCAATGGGTAGTTTTAGGGTTTTGATTGTGCCTATCTCCAAATCCGCTAGGGTTTTTTAGGTCTATATTCTGTAATATTTGTATTATGTGTTTCATATCATTTCTAATATCATGCAAGAGATCTACTATAAAATTATATATCCCATGTTCTGGGTGATCCTTACTAGACATGTGTACTATGTGTTCGTAATTGTTATGAAGGTTTAAAAAGCATTGGTGTGTGTCTGCATAAATAAGCTCTAAAAAAGGTTGTTCGTTGCTCATTTGTAATGGTAGTTCTTGAATATGATCTACATGAAATAAAAAGATTTTTCTTGTATATATTTTAGTAATTATGTTCCCTTTATCCCTTTTGACCCACAATTCTGCGGCTAGACACAGTACCCCCATTGCTTGGATAAGTTTATCCTAGCACACCGTGATTTTATGGCGGGGTTAGGCTGCGAGTATTTCAACAACAGGCCTATACTGTCGCTTCACAGAATTGGAGCACAACATTGGTTCGTTTCCTACTCCATGCGTAAGGATTTTAGGCATAGAATAACCAAATATATTGAAAAAATCATCATGTAGGCTCGTAGATCATATTCAAGAACTAACTGCTTAAGCTACCATAATTAAATAATACTTACAGGGGTTTATTCACAAGGCTCTCTAGCGCTTCCCTTCCAAAAACTTGTTGCATAATGTATCCATTGGGCAGTGTTAATATTCCCTGGTAAATGATATATCATTCCTCCTACTTGTTGTGACCATTCACCAGTATATTCTTTTATTTTTTTATGTGGAATATCGTCTATATTGAAAATAAGTCCATCTGTATGTCTAGAGTCACTGGCTTTATGATATCTAACCCAATCTTTTCTACTTTTAGGTTGGTTTTTGGTGTATGGAACTATAGCACTGGTTGGCATAAGGCTTTCAAGGGGAGGTCCAATAGATCATACGTCTTCGGTGGGTATTCCTTCTAGGGTCATACCTCCACCACTAGTACTTCATATTTCTTCATTGTTTAAAATATGAAGGGTCTCTTCTTCTGAATCACTATCTATGCTATATTTCCATTTAAAGAAGTCAATGGCCTCTGAATATTTTTCATAGAAAGCGTAAACGGTTTGTTCGTCAATTTCACCAAGGAGTTCTTGGCTTTGTAGTTTAAGAAAATTTCGGTAGTGTTCTTCCTTAATATCATTAATATTAATTTGATTTTCTTCTTTTGATGAATACCTCATCATATTAATATTCCAATGGGCAGTTTTAGGGTTTTGATTGTGCCTATCTCCAAATCCGCTAGGGTTTTTTAGGTCTATATTCTGTAATTTTTGTATTATGTGTTTTATATCATTTCTAATATCATGCAAGAGATCTACTATAAAATTATATATCTCATGTTCTGGGTGATCCTTACTAGACATGTGTATTATGTGTTCGTAATTGTTATGAAGGTTTAAAAAGCATTGGTGTGTGTCTGCATAAATAAGCTCTGAAAAAGGTTGTTCGTTGCTCATTTGTAATGGTAGTTCTAGTATGCTCTCTATACCAGTTAGTGGTTTTTGATATTTTATTGGAGTGACAGACTCTACTTCTATCCTTTATTTGTGATAAAGGAATTTTTACTGACATTTTTTTCGATTCATTAGCACGCTGATTGTCAAGCATAGTCTTAGTTCTACCTTCTATTGGTGTGCTAATGCTCATTCTATATTGTATATCCTGTAATATGTTGGGTGTTAATTCAATACTGACTAGGTTGTCCATAGAATTAGATCTAGTAATATGGGGAGTACTTGAAGTTGTGGCCTCCGACTCTTTTTGACTTGGAGGTTGTTTTCCTCCTTCGATTCTAGTTGATATAGTATTTCCAGAGGCAATAAAGTATTCGGTTGGTATTTCTATCTTTGGTTTTAAAGATCTAATAAAAACTTTCATTTCGTTATCATTCTTAAGGTGTTCTAATCTAACAAGTCTAGGTTGGATAGTTTTTTCCATCCCTACTTCAAAAAGTCTTACTAGATTTTTAGGAGTAATAGAAAAATCTGGGTGTTAATTTATATCACCAATACTTCAAAAAGACCGACAGACTTGTTTTCTTGCATTTTGAGTAATATGTCAAAAAGTTGGAAAACGTTGGTGGTATTGGTGAGTAATTATGCCCCCAAATAAAAAATTTACGATGAAGCCAAGATTAGTTTGTTGAAGAAGGAGGTTCGGCATAAGCAATTAGAATTGTCACATGAGGAGTTCTCGGGATCTTGCGAAGGTGGATCTTATGGATAGTTGCCATCACTATCGTGTAGTAGGTCATTTTGAATAGGACTGCAATAAGTCCAGAGATGAAAAAGCTAAAGACAAGGATGATCAAGTTAATTTTTCAGCAATGTGGGATCTCATTATTGTAGCGACCAAAGTACATAGTGGAACCTTGTATCACATGTCATGATGATGGTTGGATCTTGAACATGGGAACGTCTTATTACGCCACTCCACATAAGTGGATCTTTGCGACGTACCATAGAGACAAGTTCAAATGTATAAATATGTGCGACAAGAGGACTGTTGTAGTTGTGGGTATCGTTGATATACGCTGGATAACAGAGCTTGGTGAGAAGCTCATTCTCAAAGGGGTTCGTCGTGTATCAAATTTGTGGTACAACTTGGTGTCGGTCGGAAAGCCGACGGATGGTGGTTGTCGTAGTATGTTTGGAGACAAGGACTGAAAGTTTACAAATGGTTCCTGTCTACTGGCTCGAGGAGATATATGTTTTGGCATGTACAAGCTCGCTCCATTGAGGTTTACAGGTTAGTCACATGCATCCGAAGATGTCTTGAAGGAGTATTCGATAGGGATCTTTGGATCGTTTGGAACTTATTGGGGAAGGCTTTCAATAAGATATGAGGGGGTTCAAGAAATTTAGTTCGTTGATATAAATTGATGAATGAGAGTGCGTCAAAGAATGAGGTAAGTCTGTCGGTCTCTAGTTGGAGGTCATTATACAAATCTGATTTTGGTGACATGTGGTATGCCAAAACTCAACTGAGCGACATTGGTTTCCGCAGTTCTAAGTCGGGGAGGAGATCGAAAGGTGCATCCAACATTAGAATCAGCTTATACACTTCTATTTGCACAGTCCGGAGGGGGTGGGGGGAGCTGTGCGTCATCGATAACGTGCATGGTACATGATGTTCAGCTCACGAATGCAGGTGTACGTGGAGATTTAGTGTTGGATACGAAGGTAAGTAGGTTCATGAGCTTGAATCTCGGGATCCATATTGTCCACTTGGCAGGCATAGCCAAGGGTGAAAAAGCTCTACGGAATGTCTTGGAGCATGTTCTGGTGAAAGATGAAAGTCAAAGAAAGGTAACAAAGACTTATTGTCATGTCCTTATTCTGCCAAATTGATAAGTCGTCATCGGACATGATAAAGTAAAAGCCTAAGCAGATAAATTAAATAATAACATAACACAGAAAAAAATATTTATTATTATTATTGATAATTCACATTTGATACATATGTTCTAAAATAGCTGAGTAAAGAGTCTCGTACGGACTTACAATTTAAACAACAAAATAAGATACATCATTCCATACATCATATTCCTTTACTTAGAAAACAAAATAGATCTTAATGCAATATGTCCCGATCAAGCAATACCGATAGAATTTTCAACACAGTGTCCTCGACTGGGAAGTGTGACACTACATTTACGATGAGACAGATGGTCAGAGACTTTGGTTTGGCTGAGTTATTAATGTTAGTGTGATCTCAGTTATTCGAAAGATGCTACACATGAAAACTAGTATCGACATGGTAATCGAGGAGTTGGAGACGAAAAGAGATGTAGAACAACATGAGTAATCGAGAGTTACAAAGGGGAGGAGAAACTTTGTCGTGGGTCGACAAGCATGAAATCCAATTGATAATCAATTAGGCCAATACTTCTCATTAGACCGGAGGAAGAGTTTATTGAGAATCCAACCTTAGTCGAGGAGATTGGAGAAGTCTAGAGCGACATGGAGTGTTAATGAGAGTTGCGACAATGGTGATGGAGTATCGCTGACTGAACGAGGGTTCAAAAAGAGCCAAAACAACAACTACAGTACAATGGAAGTAAACTGATAGTATACTGGTTTTGTCAATTTCGTTATAGAATGTAAATTGATTTGTAGGCAGTACACATGGAATATATTGGCAGTATATCGCCCAAATGCAATTTGGTACAGTGTAGAATTTCAGCAACAGCTTTTAGTCGTTGGAATGAGAATGGGCGATCAAAATTAGGTTGGACTAATTTAGGGTTTCTCTTAAACCTATATTATGGTTTTTAGTCTATATACTCGAGGATTTTATATTCCCTCGTACACTCGTTCTTCAAGATAGTTGGAGAAATATGTTCAAGAATTTGTTTGCTCCGTTCAAGAAGTTAGTCACCGGATGTAGTGAGCAATTTCATTTTTTAATATTCTATTTTTTTCCTTGATATTTGTGAGGGATATGTTGTAGGAACAAAATAACCTCTTAGTATATATAATTAATTTTGTATTAGTAAATATATAATTTGAATTTGTCCAGCTAACAAAATTATCACATATACTTGTATTTAATTTATCTTGGCTCTTCAATTACTTTTATTATCTTCAAGTGAACGGATGTCGAATTTGACGGCTTTTCCCCAATTCATATAAAAAATTTGTTTAGCGATGAACTCAATTGTTTGATTACGTGCAGCACATATGAAATGAAAGGGATACTAGAACTTGTATTTAATAGTCATGGAAATCGAGTAGAGTTCTTATTGAGGACCATTATCGACGACAACATGCGGACGGACGTAGTGGGGGGGGGGCGCGGCGGGCAGGCTCGCCTACCATGTGGGTCGCCGGGGGGCGTGAGCCCGGGTGAGGGTAGGAACGGAGGGGTGGTTTGTAGAGAAGGAATTAGTATTTTAGTTGGAAAAAAAAAAAAAAAAAAATTATAACTTGATATCCTCAATTAGCTATTTCAAATGTTCAATTTGATACTCCTAACTTTCATAACTATCAATTTGATACTCTAAAAACAAATATGACCGAATTGTCTCTTCCCACTCTCTTACTCCTTTTTCTCTTTCTCCGGCAGCTCCCCCCCCCTCTCCTCTTCGACGCCGGCTACCGGAGGAGGTGAGACACAACAGCCGCGAGCAGAGTAGCACCAATCGCAAGAAGCAGTAGCGATCGTCGACGGACGGACGCTCGCGGCAGGGACGCGCACGACGGACGTGCAAGGTGAGGGCGCGCAGCGGCAAGGGCGAGCAAGCGGGCACGATGGGGGCGCACATCGGGGGTGCACTGGGGGCAGACGTGCAAGGTGCGGACGTGCGCGGTAGGAGGGGGGGGGGGGGGGGGGGGGGCGCTGCGGGCAAAGCGCGACGGGCGGGGGGGGGGTGGGGGGGGGGGACGTACGGCAGTGTGATTAAGAGGGGTGGGGTTGGAGTGGTTTGGTGGAAAGAATAGGACAATTTTGTCTTCTTCTTTTTTCTTTTTTTCTTTTTAAGAACATGAAAATTATTATATAGTTGAGGGTATTAAGTTAGCACATTTCAAAGTTAAGGGTATCAAGTTGGACATTTCAAATAGTTGAAGGTATCAAGTTACAATTAAGCCCAAAAAAATACGAAAAAGTTAACATTTGAACTGATAGACTGTATCAAATTGAACATATTCAATAGTTAAGGGTAGTTAGTTAACACCTATCAAAGTTGTAGATATCAAGTTGAACATTTTGAATAGTTGAGTGTATTAAATTATAATTTATTCTATTTTTTTATTTATAATTGATAACATAAAATTACAGATATTGTCAAATACATTATCTAAAATTAGACAATCATCTTTATAGTATCTTTTGTAACTTTTGATACGTAAGCTTACAATTGTATCGAAGAAGAAATTTTTAAATAAAATTTTGTCATTATGTGACAAAAACTTGTTTTCTTAAAGTCACAGTAGGGCTCGAGATGCTCTAAACAGGACATGTAGATTGCACGCCTTCGGTTCCTACGCTATCCATTCCATTGTTATATATTTAAAATCATTTATATTTATTCTTTCAATTTATAATATTATTTATATTATCTTTCATATTTTCTTAATTAGCACTATCCATCATTCATTTATAAATTAATAATTATAATTAGTGTTATTCTCCCTTCCCTCCCATCCCACACCCACCCGTTCACACACAAAAAAAAAAAATATATAGTTTTAGAATATTGAAAAGTAGTGCTAATTAATATATATATATATATATATATATATGAACAATAGAGATATCATTATGAATTGGATGGATAAATACAAACAACTCATATATTTATCAACTTCTTTTTCTTACATTCACTGAGAAAGGGGTTTGGTTGTTAGTAAACTTAGCATTATTTTAGTCATAGCATCATCCTAAAAGTATGAAGATGAAGCCGGAAAGCATGCAAGCTGCTTCCCCGGCGTAGGTTCTTTCTGTTGGGTGTGTTGCTAATTTAGAGCAACATCTAACTTCTAAGTTGTCAATACGATTAGGGATTTATTTCAGTATCATATTAAAGTGCTGAACCCATTTTTGTGTAAGTGGGTTTTGTAGATGGTGGGCTCAAGTCCATCTAGCTTGTGATTTAATGAACATTTTTTATGAGTTGTTTAGTGGGCCAAGGATGAAACGATAAATTTTTGGATTCATTTATTTTATTCTTTTTGAGTTACGGTCACTGATCTTTTTTCGTTGTCGCAAGTTCACAATCCCTTACGGAATTAGTGGCTGACGTAAACCTTGGATACCATCCAGAAGATCTGATTAAAAATAGATTATCTGTTTTTTCAGGTCTTTTTAAGAAAACAGAAAAATAACCAAAACAAAAAATAATTCCCCAAACCTTCCCCCTTCTATCTCCTCATTCGTCACTGGATGCACGGTAAAAGGGGTTATCTAAATTCATTGTATCTCGAAAGTAGGACGTTATTTCATGATGGAGACGAAATATATTTTAAGGATATCGTCCGTTCTGTAACTTGCCTCAAATTCTTTACTCTATGTTCTTTAATTCGAATTTCTACAAATTTTTCGTTACATGTTTTAATTAAAATCAAACACTTTTCGGCATGAACTTCCTATCCACGAACACATGTTACCATTTATTAGTCACACACTTAGGCTAAGATAAAATGATAACTTTTTATATTTTTTATTTTGATAATTTCCTATATTCTTTTATTTTATTTTATTTTATTTTTATTTTTATTTTTTTTTAGTTGCGGTTGTTGTCACGGGTTCACAAGTCTTTACCGGAATTAGTGACACATGTAAATCCTGGACACTATCCAGGAGATCTGATTAAAAACAAATTCCACCTATTTCCTCGAAAAATCACCTTAGAAAACATAACAAGTGACCAAAATTCTTCCAAATTTTCTGCTTCATCAATCTTCTCAATCAGATAAAAATGTTGATCGATTCTTGGATTCGCCACCGAAAGCACGGTAAAACAGATTGTCTATATTCGTTGTATCTCGAAGACTATATCTATAGTTTGCATTGTACGTGAAGACAAAATATATTATAATAATAGCTTTTATTCTCGAATACTTTACTTTATGTTGTTTAATTCTAATTTCTACGGTTCCTCTTAAGATGCTTTAAGTTAAAAATCCAACACTTTACGACATGAACTTTGTATCGACGAACACTTGTTACCATTTGTTAGTTGTTAGAGCATCAATAGTAGTTGGGAATTCTTCAATATAATTTGGGATACAATTTTTTTTTTTTTTTTAAATAAATGTAGGATGGGTTGAATTTGTATGAGAATAGTAGAAAATGTTAAAATGAGCTCTGGTTACAAAAAATTGTGTGGTCAAAAATTAATGTAAAAAATAATAATATAAAATCTAGAATCTAGAAAATTAGACTCCAAATTGGAGCTTATTATTGTATAAAATAGACTCCTACAATATAGAATATAGAAATTAGGAGATCCAACTTATAACTTTTATGGATAAAATGGAATCCAAAATCTAAAAATTTAAACTAGAAATAAAACTTACTCTCCTATATTTAAATCTAAAATTTAGAATATGAGATTCACCTTACTAGTGATGCTCTTAGACAACCTTGCTGCATGCGACATGGATCGTGTGTTGTCCCTATCGAGGCCCGTGGTCGACGTGACGTGGGTGCGAGGAGGAGCCACATCACGTGGGGTCTAACAATAAAGTGGATCCGATACCGACTGCAGAAATGGATTGGGACACGAACGGACGAATAGAACCATGGCATCTTCCTTCTTATAAGGGAGAGGAGTGTCGGACTCAAACACCTGATCGATGGTCATCTGATTAGTTAGCAAAAGGTTTTTTTTTTTTAGTTTGTCAAATTTCGAGTTACTTCCAATTTTTTTTTTTTTTTTATCTATATTCATAGTGCATCATACATAATTTTTATAATGTACACGATCCTTCACATTTGATAGAATTTGTCCAGTCATGACGGTTAACGGTTTTGACTTAAAAAAATTTGACGAAAATGTCCCTCAATATCTTCTTTCCTATCCCTCTCCTCCCCCCTTCCTCCAACTGTGGGCCTCCACCGGCCATCCCCATCCCCCCTCCCCACTGCGGGCCTCGACCATCCCTACTCTCCCCCCCCCCTCCCGCACTGCGGGCCGCCACCAGCTACACCCCTCACCCCGGTCCTCTCCTCCCCCCTCCCCCTACCGTGAGCCGCCACCCCCCTCCATCGCCCCCCCCCCCCCCCTTTCCTTCCGGCACTCGCTTCGTCGCCCTCCCAGCACCCTCCCCGCTACCCCACATTAGCAACAACCCCTACACGTGCGCTGTAACACCCTATTTTTTTTTTTTTTAAAAAAAATCTGGAATTTTCGGTAATTTTAATTAATTATTAAAAATGTCCTTGAGGGATTAAGATTTTTATGTATTAAAATAATTATCAAAATATTACAAAAATTATATTTTTGGGTGTATTATTAATTATTGGTTGCTGTGCAATTTTTCTGGAATTTATTTGGCTCAAAAACTATTTTTAAATTGCTAAAAAAAATTGTTTTAATTAAACCGGGTTGAACTGGACTCAAACCATACTGAACCCGGTCCAACCGAACCGGACCGGCCTAACCAAATCCTAAACCTAACGGGTCGGATCGGATCCGGACCCGACCCGTTTTCCCAAACCCTCACCCCGACCCCGCGGCCACGACCCCGCTCCGCCCGCATTTCCCGGCCACGCCCCGCCTCCGCTGGCCCACGACCACCTCCGCCCTCCGCGTCCACGACCCCACGACCCCCCCGGTCTCCGGCGACCCCGCGGCCCCCTCTCCCTCTCCCCTTCCCTATAAAATCCCCCGCGGAACCCCACTCCACTGCCACCATCACCGCTCCGCCACCGCCAGCCTCCGCCCCGACATCCCCGCCGCCTCCGCGAGCCCCCGGCGACCCTTCCCTGGTGACGAGCCCCCGACGGCCCCAGCAGCCGCAACCGTAGCATCGCCGCCGCCACCGCCGTGCCCCGCCGCCGTAGTTGTCGCTCCTCCCAATTCACGACCTGCGACGTACCTGTCTTCCCAACCTTGTATATCCCTGTACGTTGTCCCATTTTCTGTTCTGTCGAACCCTGTGCGAAGACCGCGTGACCCTCTCGAAACCCGTGCAACTCGTTCGGGATATCACGTCCTGTGTCGGTCGCAAATCGTGACGCAAAATCAGGAAAAAAACCCATTTCTAAAAATTCAGAAATTTGTCCCGAACTCGCAAGTTCACGACCGCTTTGCGTGCAACCTGTTAACTGTTTTCAAAAGCCACTTAAACAGTAATTTAGACCATAGGACCTAGTTTAAAAACCCTATTTTTTCAATTTTTGGTGTTGTAGATTGTGTTTAATTCGAGGATAAAAATGGTCAAAAACTTGGTTATTTAAATATCCTGATTTTTTCGGAACTGGTTGCGTCTCGCTAAACGAGGCGACTTGGTCGTGTGCGAACTTTACCGAAATGTGTGCGCCATTAAACGGAAGTGTGGAATTTCGCAAAAGTTGATTTGGATGTGCGTGCACACCGAAATCAACGCGTATCCGTCGACAACGCCTTGTATCGGTCCTGTTCTGGAACTCGTTGTAACTTCGTGTACGCACATCGTATCGAAACAAAACTTGCGCCATCGGACTCGTAGCAATACGCTGGTCCTGTGACCCAAGTTTGGTTCAATTCTGAGAACGTTGGCAAAATCGCGTATCGTGGGCCCCACGGCTCCACTTGACGGGCAATTTTGTGATCGGCTCATCGGAATTCAGTTTTGAACATTCCGTCGGGTTCGTATCATCGTTTTGGACTTATGGATACTAAGTTTGACGAATTTGGAGAATATTGTCTCTGACACGTTTTTCGGTGCGAAGTGGGCCACATGTGGGTTCCGCTTTGACCAGAAACTGTTATTTTTGCCCCTGTGTTCAAATTGGACTCAAGGACAGACAATTCTAGCTATTTGATATCTTCTGAACCTGATGGTAATATTTATTTCAGTAACCGGAGGAGTACCTGCAAATTCTGCTGATACCAGAGCAGCAGTTGGAGCCAGAATTCCATGCAAGTGTACCTTGCCAAACTTGCAGTACCTGCTTCATATTGTTATATTAATTTATTTATATAATGTACATGCTTAACCTAGGACCGTGTGATATTACTTAGCGTCCGAATAATATTCGGATGTCAACGCATACCCGGAGTTGTGTAACATCACCTGGACATGGATATCGAGACCCTATACATTCTCGTGCTTGCCTTATCAAGTACGTCATACCTCAGGACACCTGACACCATTCATGAGACAGAATCTTCCTGAGATATCCATGGTGATTCTGTATAGGTTACAGGTTTCATGACATATACTTTATGCTTAACTATCATTATGACTCACTGCATCAGTTAGAGGTTATGATCTTGCATGTCATGGACATGAGACATGTGATTACATTGGGTGGAGAGAGACACACAGGCTACATGTTGGTTATATTATGACGGCGTCGTAGTCTCACTCCGAGCTAGACAACTACATGGTATCACTGCTACCGGCTCTCCGAAATCGAGCTTGTAGTGGTCTCAGCCTGAGTTCTAGTGATGCTCTCATCTTGCATATCACTTAGCTGGTTATATAGTTTACCCTATTGATTCATTTATTGCTGCACTGCATTATTTATGGCTTGAGTTATTCTTGTACCTTGTTATGTCCCCTGAGGACCTGGATCCGGATTATGTCCCCAGGTATAGCTGAGGAGATCTATCCCGAGATATACGGAACATGAGCAGACATTGGAGCAGTACTAGAACCCGAGGACGAGGTCGTGCCAGAGAATTTCTCCTGAGTATTGGCTTTACATACTCAGTTATTTCTGTTTCTAGTTACTTTATTTCCTGTCTATTGAGTTGATGTATCAAACTTATTCTCTGGTTGTTCCCCGAGACACTTTTATTGAGACTTGTTAGATTATATTTTATTTTGATTATTCTGGCATTGATCTGTGATTACCTTCTGTGGATGAGATTAGAATAGACTGTGACTTGTACCGTAGACCTATTTATTGTTGTTCACAGCTTAAGTATATCCTAATGGGTCCATTAAATTGGGTTTGGCCATTAGTGTGTGCTGCTGGCCATTGCCACGTGGCTAGTCCCTCGGTATAACAGTTCTATCTATTAAAAGGACTGTCAAAAATTATGATAATTCTAGAAAAAAAAAAAAAATTGGACAATTTTTAGTAACTTTTGTAGTGCTTCTTAAAAAAAAAAAAAAAAATCCTTAGCGAAATCTTGTTCTGTCTCCTTAATCTAGTGATGTGGTGCGAGAGATTTGAAGTGTTCGACTGTACTCATGTGGTTGTGGTTTTCCGTTGAGATGTTGTAGGAATGATGTAAGAATTACATCTATATTACCACAAATGTCTTCGCTTTCCCTTCCATTTCCTGGTTGAGGTGCGTACTTGGCCTGACGGATCTGATTTTTACCGAATTTGATCGGACTTGGCTCGGACCAGGTCTGGTCGATCATGAGCAGCACTGGGTTGGAATTTAGATTAAAACTCCAAACACAGCACAAATCGTGATCCGGGTAGCTTCGGTCCGGATGTAATCCGGACTAAATCTGGACTTGGTCCGAGTCTACTCGTGTACTGACTAAATCCGGACTTGGTTCGAGTCTACTCGTGTACTGTTCAATTTAACAAAAAATATATTAAAGTTTAATGTGTATATTTTATCAGAAAATTTTACTGAAGTGAAAAAAATTGATGAATTTGTACGAATGAGAAAGAATTTGAAAAAATTGAACGGGGGACGAAATGCCACTCTTAACCGTCGATTGTTAGGTAGCACCCGGTCAAAACTGCAAATGGCCGAAGCACATGCTTGGATAAGTTCAATCCACTTCTACTTTCAGATCGTGTCCATATGTTTGTCATACTCTATA
>JAYESA010001113.1:0-62747 GCA_036927795.1 Iris macrosiphon | reverse complement strand
AAGTGGTGTGGATTGGTGGAAACGGGTACTGAAAGGCGATTGCAATCGAATTAAGGTACCAAATGATCGTAGAATGGTGGAAAAGAGTATAAATGAGCGACTCTAAATAGAATGAGCTTAGAATGCTGAAAACGTGCTTAGATTGGTGATTATAACCAGAATATGGTATGAAGCGGACGTAGAATGGTGAAAGCGAGTGTAGATGGGTGATTCTAACTGAAATATGATATAGAATGAGCGTAGAATGGTTAAACGAGTATAGATGGGTAGTTCTTACCGAAATATGGTGTAGAATAGGCTTAGATTGGTGAAAACGAGTATAGATGGATGATTCTAAGCGAAATTATGGTATAGAATGAGCTTAGATTGGTGAAAACAAGTATAAATAGGTGATTCTAACCGAAATATAGAATAGAATGAGCTTTGGATGATCAAAAAGATTATGGATGGGTGATTCTAAGCAGAATGTGGTATAAAACAAGTGTAGAATGGAGAAAACGAGCGTGGATATGTGATTCTAACCGAAACTATTGTGTTGAATGTACGTAGATTGGTGAAAACGAGTATAAACGGAAGATTGTATCCAAACTAAGGTATATTACTGGCCCGGATTGGTGAAACGAGTATAGAAATATGATACTGACCGAAATAAGGCATCAAATGCTCATAGAATAGTTAGAACAATTATAAACGGGTGATTCGAACCGAAATATGGGTGATTCTAACCAAAATATGGTATAGAATGAGCTTAGAATGCTGAAAACGGGTTTAGATCGGTGATTCTAACCAAAATATCGTACAAAACGGACGTGGAATGGTGAAAACGAGTATGGATGGGTGATTCTAACTGAAATATGATAGCGTAGAATGGTTTAAAAACGAGTACATATGGGTGATTCTAACCGAAATATGGTCTAGAATAGGCATAGATTTGTGAAAACAATATAGGTGGGCGATTCTAATTATGGTATAGAACGAGCTTAGATTGGTGAAAACAAGTATAAATAGGTGATTCTAACCGAAATATGGAATAGAATGAGCGTAGGATGATCAAAATGAGCACAGATGGGTGATTCTAACCGAAATGTGGTATAAAACAGCTGTAGGGTGGTAAAAACGAGCACAGATGTGTGATTCTACCCAAAACCGTGGTGTAGAACGACGTAGAATGGTGAAAACGAGTATAGACGGGAGATTCAAACCGAAATTAGGTATATAACTGGCCTAGGTTGTTGAAACGAGTACATAAGTGAGATCATAACCGAAACAAGGTATCAAATGCCCGTGAAATAGAGAAAACGAGTGTAAACGGGTGATTTGAACCGAAATATGGTATAATATGATCGTAGAATAATGAAAACGAATTTGGATCATTGATTGTAATCGAAATATTATATAAAACAGTGGCAGAACCTTAAAAACGAGCATAGGTGGGTGATTCAAGCAGAATTATGGTGTAGAATGGGCATAGAATGGTTAAAAACGAGTACAAACGAGATATTCTAGCCGAAATAAGGTTCATAACTGGTCTAGGTTGGTGAAACGAGTATAGAAATACGATTCTAACCGAAATAAGGGATCAAATGCTCGTAAAACAGAGAAACCGAGTACAAATGGGTGATTCGAACCGAAATATGGTATAATATGGTCGTAGGATGATGAAAACGAGTTTAGATTGCCGATTCTAATCGAAATGTGGTATAGAACAGGGGTAGAATCGTGAAAACAAGTATAGATGAGTGCTTCTAACCGAAATGTGGTGTAGAATGTGCGTAGATTGGTGGAAACAAGCATAGATGGGGGATTCCAACAAAAATAGGGTGAAAAAGTAGCGTGGATTTGCGGAAACGAGTACCGAAATATGATTGTAATCGAAACAAGGTATCAAATGATCGTAGAATGGGGAAAACGGGTATAGACGGGTGATTGTAACCGAAATATGGTATAGCACGATCGTAGGATGATGAAAACGAGTTTAGATCATTGATTCTGTGGTATAAAATAGGGTTAGAATCGTAAAAACGAGTATAGATGAGTGATTCTGAATAGAATATGGTGTAGAATGTGCGTAGATTGGGGAAAACGAGTATAGATGGGTGATTCTGACCAGAATAGGGTATAAAAAGTGGTGTGGATTGGTGGAAACGGGTACTGAAAGGCGATTGCAATCGAATTAAGGTACCAAATGATCGTAGAATGGTGGAAAAGAGTATAAATGAGCGACTCTAAATAGAATGAGCTTAGAATGCTGAAAACGTGCTTAGATTGGTGATTATAACCAGAATATGGTATGAAGCGGACGTAGAATGGTGAAAGCGAGTGTAGATGGGTGATTCTAACTAAAATATGATATAGAATGAGCGTAGAATGGTTAAACGAGTATAGATGGGTGGTTCTTACCGAAATATGGTGTAGAATAGGCTTAGATTGGTGAAAACGAGTATAGATGATGATTCTAAGCGAAATTATGGTATAGAATGAGCTTAGATTGGTGAAAACAAGTATAAATAGGTGATTCTAACCGAAATATAGAATAGAATGAGCTTTGGATGATCAAAAAGATTATGGATGGGTGATTCTAAGCAGAATGTGGTATAAAACAAGTGTAGAATGGAGAAAACGAGCGTGGATATGTGATTCTAACCGAAACTATTGTGTTGAATGTGCGTAGATTGGTGAAAACGAGTATAAACGGAAGATTGTATCCAAACTAAGGTATATTACTGGCCCGGATTGGTGAAACGAGTATAGAAATACGATACTGACCGAAATAAGGCATCAAATGCTCATAGAATAGTTAGAACGATTATAAACGGGTGATTCGAACCGAAATATGGGTGATTCTAACCAAAATATGGTATAGAATGAGCTTAGAATGCTGAAAACGGGTTTAGATCGGTGATTCTAACCAAAATATCGTACAAAATGGACGTGGAATGGTGAAAACGAGTATGGATGGGTGATTCTAACTGAAATATGATAGCGTAGAATGGTTTAAAACGAGTACATATGGGTGATTCTAACCGAAATATGGTCTAGAATAGGCATAGATTTGTGAAAACAATATAGGTGGGCGATTCTAATTATGGTATAGAACGAGCTTAGATTGGTGAAAACAAGTATAAATAGGTGATTCTAACCGAAATATGGAATAGAATGAGCGTAGGATGATCAAAATGAGCACAGATGGGTGATTCTAACCGAAATGTGGTATAAAACAGCTGTAGGGTGGTAAAAACGAGCACAGATGTGTGATTCTACCCAAAACCGTGGTGTAGAACGGACGTAGAATGGTGAAAACGAGTATAGACGGGAGATTCAAACCGAAATTAGGTATATAACTGGCCTAGGTTGTTGAAACGAGTACATAAGTGAGATCATAACCGAAACAAGGTATCAAATGCCCGTGAAATGGAGAAAACGAGTGTAAACGGGTGATTTGAACCGAAATATGGTATAATATGATCGTAGAATAATGAAAACGAATTTGGATCATTGATTGTAATCGAAATATTATATAAAACAGTGGCAGAACCTTAAAAACGAGCATAGGTGGGTGATTCAAGCAGAATTATGGTGTAGAATGGGCATAGAATGGTCAAAAACGAGTACAAACGAGATATTCTAGCCGAAATAAGGTTCATAACTGGCCTAGGTTGGTGAAACGAGTATAGAAATACGATTCTAACCGAAATAAGGGATCAAATGCTCGTAAAACGGAGAAACCGAGTACAAATGGGTGATTCGAACCGAAATATGGTATAATATGGTCGTAGGATGATGAAAACGAGTTTAGATTGCCGATTCTAATCGAAATGTGGTATAGAACAGGGGTAGAATCGTGAAAACAAGTATAGATGAGTGCTTCTAACCGAAATGTGGTGTAGAATGTGCGTAGATTGGTGGAAACAAGCATAGATGGGGGATTCCAACAAAAATAGGGTGAAAAAGTGGCGTGGATTTGCGGAAACGAGTACCGAAATGTGATTGTAATCGAAACAAGGTATCAAATGATCGTAGAATGGGGAAAACGGGTATAGACGGGTGATTCGAACCAAAATATGGTATAGCACGATCGTAGGATGATGAAAACGAGTTTAGATCATTGATTCTAATCGAAATGTGGTATAAAATAGGGTTGGAATCGTAAAAACGAGTATAGATGAGTGATTCTGAATAGAATATGGTGTAGAATGTGCGTAGATTGGGGAAAACGAGTATAGATGGGTGATTCTGACCAGAATAGGGTATAAAAAGTGGTGTGGATTGGTGGAAACGGGTACTGAAAGGCGATTGCAATCGAATTAAGGTACCAAATGATCGTAGAATGGTGGAAAAGAGTATAAATGAGCGACTCTAAATAGAATGAGCTTAGAATGCTGAAAACGTGCTTAGATTGGTGATTATAACCAGAATATGGTATGAAGCGGACGTAGAATGGTGAAAGCGAGTGTAGATGGGTGATTCTAACTGAAATATGATATAGAATGAGCGTAGAATGGTTAAACGAGTATAGATGGGTGGTTCTTACCGAAATATGGTGTAGAATAGGCTTAGATTGGTGAAAACGAGTATAGATGGATGATTCTAAGCGAAATTATGGTATAGAATGAGCTTAGATTGGTGAAAACAAGTATAAATAGGTGATTCTAACCGAAATATAGAATAGAATGAGCTTTGGATGATCAAAAAGATTATGGATGGGTGATTCTAAGCAGAATGTGGTATAAAACAAGTGTAGAATGGAGAAAACGAGCGTGGATATGTGATTCTAACCGAAACTATTGTGTTGAATGTGCGTAGATTGGTGAAAATGAGTATAAACGGAAGATTGTATCCAAACTAAGGTATATTACTGGCCCGGATTGGTGAAACGAGTATAGAAATACGATACTGACCGAAATAAGGCATCAAATGCTCATAGAATAGTTAGAACGATTATAAACGGGTGATTTGAACCAAAATATGGGTGATTCTAACCAAATATGGTATAGAATGAGCTTAGAATGCTGAAAACGGGTTTAGATCGGTGATTCTAACCAAAATATCGTACAAAACGGACGTGGAATGGTGAAAACGAGTATGGATGGGTGATTCTAACTGAAATATGATAGCGTAGAATGGTTTAAAACGAGTACATATGGGTGATTCTAACCGAAATATGGTCTAGAATAGGCATAAATTTGTGAAAACAATATAGGTGGGGCGATTCTAATTATGGTATAGAACGAGCTTAGATTGGTGAAAACAAGTATAAATAGGTGATTCTAACCGAAATATGGAATAGAATGAGCGTAGGATGATCAAAATGAGCACAGATGGGTGATTCTAACCGAAATGTGGTATAAAACAGCTGTAGGGTGGTAAAAACGAGCACAGATGTGTGATTCTACCCAAAACTGTGGTGTAGAACGGACGTAGAATGGTGAAAACGAGTATAGACGGGAGATTCAAAACCGAAATTAGGTATATAACTGGCCTAGGTTGTTGAAACGAGTACATAAGTGAGATCATAACCGAAACAAGGTATCAAATGCCCGTGAAATGGAGAAAACGAGTGTAAACGGGTGATTTGAACCGAAATATGGTATAATATGATCGTAGAATAATGAAAACGAATTTGGATCATTGATTGTAATCGAAATATTATATAAAACAGTGGCAGAACCTTAAAAACGAGCATAGGTGGGTGATTCAAGCAGAATTATGGTGTAGAATGGGCATAGAATGGTCAAAAACGAGTACAAACGAGATATTCTAGCCGAAATAAGGTTCATAACTGGCCTAGGTTGGTGAAACGAGTATAGAAATACGATTCTAACCGAAATAAGGGATCAAATGCTCGTAAAACGGAGAAACCGAGTACAAATGGGTGATTCGAACCGAAATATGGTATAATATGGTCGTAGGATGATGAAAACGAGTTTAGATTGCCGATTCTAATCGAAATGTGGTATAGAACAGGGGTAGAATCGTGAAAACAAGTATAGATGAGTGCTTCTAACCGAAATGTGGTGTAGAATGTGCGTAGATTGGTGGAAACAAGCATAGATGGGGGATTCCAACAAAAATAGGGTGAAAAAGTGGCGTGGATTTGCGGAAACGAGTACCGAAATGTGATTGTAATCGAAACAAGGTATCAAATGATCGTAGAATGGGGAAAACGGGTATAGACGGGTGATTAGAACCGAAATATGGTATAGCACGATCGTAGGATGATGAAAACGAGTTTAGATCATTGATTCTGTGGTATAAAATAGGGTTGGAATCGTAAAAACGAGTATAGATGAGTGATTCTGAATAGAATATGATGTAGAATGTGCGTAGATGGCGAAAACGAGTATAGATGGGTGATTCTGACCAGAATAGGGTATAAAAAGTGGTGTGGATTGGTGGAAACGGGTACTGAAAGGCGATTGCAATCGAATTAAGGTACCAAATGATCGTAGAATGGTGGAAAAGAGTATAAATGAGCGACTCTAAATAGAATGAGCTTAGAATGCTGAAAACGTGCTTAGATTGGTGATTATAACCAGAATATGGTATGAAGCGGACGTAGAATGGTGAAAGCGAGTGTAGATGGGTGATTCTAACTGAAATATGATATAGAATGAGCGTAGAATGGTTAAACGAGTATAGATGGGTGGTTCTTACCGAAATATGGTGTAGAATAGGCTTAGATTGGTGAAAACGAGTATAGATGGATGATTCTAAGCGAAATTATGGTATAGAATGAGCTTAGATTGGTGAAAACAAGTATAAATAGGTGATTCTAACCGAAATATAGAATAGAATGAGCTTTGGATGATCAAAAAGATTATGGATGGGTGATTCTAAGCAGAATGTGGTATAAAACAAGTGTAGAATGGAGAAAACGAGCGTGGATATGTGATTCTAACCGAAACTATTGTGTTGAATGTGCGTAGATTGGTGAAAACGAGTATAAACGGAAGATTGTATCCAAACTAAGGTATATTACTGGCCCGGATTGGTGAAACGAGTATAGAAATACGATACTGACCGAAATAAGGCATCAAATGCTCATAGAATAGTTAGAACGATTATAAACGGGTGATTCGAACCGAAATATGGGTGATTCTAACCAAAATATGGTATAGAATGAGCTTAGAATGCTGAAAACGGGTTTAGATCGGTGATTCTAACCAAAATATCGTACAAAACGGACGTGGAATGGTGAAAACGAGTATGGATGGGTGATTCTAACTGAAATATGATAGCGTAGAATGGTTTAAAACGAGTACATATGGGTGATTCTAACCGAAATATGGTCTAGAATAGGCATAGATTTGTGAAAACAATATAGGTGGGCGATTCTAATTATGGTATAGAACGAGCTTAGATTGGTGAAAATAAGTATAAATAGGTGATTCTAACCGAAATATGGAATAGAATGAGCGTAGGATGATCAAAATGAGCACAGATGGGTGATTCTAACCGAAATGTGGTATAAAACAGCTGTAGGGTGGTAAAAACGAGCACAGATGTGTGATTCTACCCAAAACTGTGGTGTAGAACGGACGTAGAATGGTGAAAACGAGTATAGACGGGAGATTCAAACCGAAATTAGGTATATAACTGGCCTAGGTTGTTGAAACGAGTACATAAGTGAGATCATAACCGAAACAAGGTATCAAATGCCCGTGAAATGGAGAAAACGAGTGTAAACGGGTGATTTGAACCGAAATATGGTATAATATGATCGTAGAATAATGAAAACGAATTTGGATCATTGATTGTAATCGAAATATTATATAAAACAGTGGCAGAACCTTAAAAACGAGCATAGGTGGGTGATTCAAGCAGAATTATGGTGTAGAATGGGCATAGAATGGTCAAAAACGAGTACAAACGAGATATTCTAGCCAAAATAAGGTTCATAACTGGCCTAGGTTGGTGAAACTAGTATAGAAATACGATTCTAACCGAAATAAGGGATCAAATGCTCGTAAAACGGAGAAACCGAGTACAAATGGGTGATTCGAACCGAAATATGGTATAATATGGTCGTAGGATGATGAAAACGAGTTTAGATTGCCGATTCTAATCGAAATGTGGTATAGAACAGGGGTAGAATCGTGAAAACAAGTATAGATGAGTGCTTCTAACCGAAATATGGTGTAGAATGTGCGTAGATTGGTGGAAACAAGCATAGATGGGGGATTCCAACAAAAATAGGGTGAAAAAGTGGCGTGGATTTGCGGAAACGAGTACCGAAATGTGATTGTAATCGAAACAAGGTATCAAATGATCGTAGAATGGGGAAAACGGGTATAGACGGGTGATTGGAACCGAAATATGGTATAGCACGATCGTAGGATGATGAAAACGAGTTTAGATCATTGATTCTGTGGTATAAAATAGGGTTGGAATCGTAAAAACGAGTATAGATGAGTGATTCTGAATAGAATATGGTGTAGAATGTGCGTAGATTGGGGAAAACGAGTATAGATGGGTGATTCTAACCAGAATAGGGTATAAAAAGTGGTGTGGATTGGTGGAAACGGGTACTGAAAGGCGATTGCAATCGAATTAAGGTACCAAATGATCGTAGAATGGTGGAAAAGAGTATAAATGAGCGACTCTAAATAGAATGAGCTTAGAATGCTAAAAACGTGCTTAGATTGGTGATTATAACCAGAATATGGTATGAAGCGGACGTAGAATGGTGAAAGCGAGTGTAGATGGGTGATTCTAACTGAAATATGATATAGAATGAGCGTAGAATGGTTAAACGAGTATAGATGGGTGGTTCTTACCGAAATATGGTGTAGAATAGGCTTAGATTGGTGAAAACGAGTATAGATGGATGATTCTAAGCGAAATTATGGTATAGAATGAGCTTAGATTGGTGAAAACAAGTATAAATAGGTGATTCTAAACCGAAATATAGAATAGAATGAGCTTTGGATGATCAAAAAGATTATGGATGGGTGATTCTAAGCAGAATGTGGTATAAAACAAGTGTAGAATGGAGAAAACGAGCGTGGATATGTGATTCTAACCGAAACTATTGTGTTGAATGTGCGTAGATTGGTGAAAACGAGTATAAACGGAAGATTGTATCCAAACTAAGGTATATTACTGGCCCGGATTGGTGAAACGAGTATAGAAATACGATACTGACCGAAATAAGGCATCAAATGCTCATAGAATAGTTAGAACGATTATAAACGGGTGATTCGAACCGAAATATGGGTGATTCTAACCAAAATATGGTATAGAATGAGCTTAGAATGCTGAAAACGGGTTTAGATCGGTGATTCTAACCAAAATATCGTACAAAACGGACGTGGAATGGTGAAAACGAGTATGGATGGGTGATTCTAACTGAAATATGATAGCGTAGAATGGTTTAAAACGAGTACATATGGGTGATTCTAACCGAAATATGGTCTAGAATAGGCATAGATTTGTGAAAACAATATAGGTGGGCGATTCTAATTATGGTATAGAACGAGCTTAGATTGGTGAAAACAAGTATAAATAGGTGATTCTAACCGAAATATGGAATAGAATGAGCGTAGGATGATCAAAATGAGCACAGATGGGTGATTCTAACCGAAATGTGGTATAAAACAGCTGTAGGGTGGTAAAAACGAGCACAGATGTGTGATTCTACCCAAAACCGTGGTGTAGAACGGACGTAGAATGGTGAAAACGAGTATAGACGGGAGATTCAAACCGAAATTAGGTATATAACTGGCCTAGGTTGTTGAAACGAGTACATAAGTGAGATCATAACCGAAACAAGGTATCAAATGCCCGTGAAATGGAGAAAACGAGTGTAAACGGGTGATTTGAACCGAAATATGGTATAATATGATCGTAGAATAATGAAAACGAATTTGGATCATTGATTGTAATCGAAATATTATATAAAACAGTGGCAGAACCTTAAAAACGAGCATAGGTGGGTGATTCAAGCAGAATTATGGTGTAGAATGGGCATAGAATGGTCAAAAACGAGTACAAACGAGATATTCTAGCCGAATAACTGGCCTAGGTTGGTGAAACAAGTATAAAAATACGATTCTAACCGAAATAAGGCATCAAATGCTCGTAAAACGGTGAAACCGAGTACAAATGGGTGATTCGAACCGAAATATTTTATAATATGGTCGTAGGATGATGAAAACGAGTTTAGATTGCCGATTCAAATCGAAATGTGATATAGAACAGGGGTAGAATCGTGAAAACAAGTATAGACGAGTGCTTCTAACCGAAATGTGGTATAGAATGTGCGTAGATTGGTGGAAACAAGCATAGATGGGGGATTCCAACAAAAATAGGGTGAAAAAGTGGCGTGGATTTGCGAAAACGAGTACTGAAATATGATTGTAATCGAAACAAGGTATCAAATGATCGTAGAATAGGGAAAACAGGTATAGACGGGCGATTCGAACCGAAATATGGTATAGCACGATCGTAGGATGATGAAAACGAGTTTAGATCATTGATTCTAATCGAAATGTGGTATAAAATAGGGTTGGAATCGTAAAAACGAGTATAGATGAGTGATTCTGAATAGAATATGGTGTAGAATGTGCGTAGATTGGGGAAAACGAGTATAGATGGGTGATTCTAACCAAAATAGGGTATAAAAGTGGTGTGGATTGGTGGAAACGGGTACTGAAAGGCAATTGCAATCGAATTTAGGTACCAAATGATCGTAGAATGGTGGAAAAGAGTATAAATGAGCGACTCTAACCAAAATATGGTATAGAATGAGCTTAGAATGCTGAAAACGTGCTTAGATTGGTGATTATAACCAGAATATGGTATGAAGCGGACGTAAAATGGTGAAAGCGAGTGTAGATGGGTGATTCCAACTGAAATATGATATAGAATGAGCGTAGAATGGTTAAACGAGTATAGATGGGTGGTTCTTACCAAAATATGGTGTAGAATAGGCTTAGATTGGTGAAAACGAGTATAGATGGATGATTCTAAGCGAAATTATGGTATAGAATGAGCTTAGATTGGTAAAAACAGGTATAAATAGGTGATTCTAACCGAAATATAGAATAGAATGAGCTTTACATGATCAAAAAGATTATGGATGGGTGATTCTAAGTAGAATGTGGTATAAAACAAGTGTAGAATGGAGAAAATGAGCGTGGATATGTGATTCTAACCGAAACTATTGTGTTGAATGTGCGTAGATTGGTGAAAACGAGTATAAACGAAAGATTGTATCCAAACTAAGGTATATTACAGGCCCGGATTGGTGAAACGAGTATAGAAATACTATACTGACCGAAAAAGGCATCAAATGCTCATAGAATAGTTAGAACGATTATAAACGGGTGATTCGAACCGAAATATGGGTGATTCTAACCAAAATATGGTATAGAATGAGCTTAGAATGCTGAAAACGGGTTTAGATCGGTGATTCTAACCAAAATATCGTACAAAACGGACGTGGAATGGTAAAAATGAGTATGGATGGGTGATTCTAACTGAAATATGATAGCGTAGAATGGTTAAAAACGAGTACATATGGGTGATTCTAACCGAAATATGGTCTAGAATAGACATAGATTTGTGAAAACGAATATAGATGGGCGATTCTAATTATGGTATAGAACGAGCTTAGATTGGTGAAAACAAGTATAAATAGGTGATTCTAACCGAAATATGGAATAAAATAAGCGTAGGATGATCAAAATGAGTATAGATGGATGATTCTAACCGAAATGTGGTATAAAACAGCTGTAGGGTGGTAAAAACGAGCACAGATGTGTGATTCTACCCAAAACCGTGGTGTAGAACGGACGTAGAATGGTGAAAACGAGTATAGACGGGAGATTCAAACCGAAATTAGGTATATAACTAGCCTAGGTTGTTGAAACGAGTACATAAGTGAGATCATAACCGAAACAAGGTATCAAATACCCGTGAAATGGAGAAAACGAGTATAAACGGGTGATTTGAACCGAAATATGGTATAATATGATCGTAGAATAATGAAAACGAATTTGGATCATTGATTGTAATCGAAATATTATATAAAACAGTGACAAAACCTTAAAAACGAGCATAGGTGGGTGATTCAAGCAGAATTAGGGTGTAGAATGGGCATAGAATGGTCAAAAACGAGTACAAACGAGATATTCTAGCCGAATAACTGGCCTAGGTTGGTGAAACGAGTATAGAAATACGATTCTAACCGAAATAAGGCATCAAATGCTCGTAAAACGGTAAAACCGAGTACAAATGGGTGATTCGAACGAAATATTTTATAATATGGTCGTAGGATGATGAAAACGAGTTTAGATTGCCGATTCTAATCGAAATGTGGTATAGAACAGGGGTAGAATCGTGAAAACAAGTATAGACGAGTGCTTCTAACCGAAATATGGTGTAGAATGTGCGTAGATTGGTGGAAACAAGCATAGATGGGGGATTCCAACAAAAATAGGGTAAAAAAAATGGCGTGGATTTGCGGAAACGAGTACTGAAATGTGATTGTAATCGAAACAAGGTATCAAATGATCGTAGAATGGGAAAAACGGGTATAGACGGGCGATTCGAACCGAAATATGGTATAGCACGATCGTAGGATGATGAAAACGAGTTTAGATCATTGATTCTAATCGAAATGTGGTACAAAATAGGGTTGGAATCGTAAAAAACGAGTATAGATGAGTGATTCTGAATAGAATATGGTGTAGAATATGCGTAGATTGGGGAAAACGAGTATAGATGGGTGATTCTAACCAAAATAGGGTATAAAAGTGGTGTGGATTGGTGGAAACGGGTACTGAAAGGCGATTGCAATCGAATTAAGGTACCAAATGATCGTAGAATGGTGGAAAAGAGTATAAATGAGCGACTCTAACCAAAATATGGTATAGAATGAGCTTAGAATGCTGAAAACGTGCTTAGATTGGTGATTATAACCAGAATATGGTATGAAGCGGACGTAGAATGGTGAAAGCGAGTGTAGATGGGTGATTCTAACTGAAATATGATATAGAATGAGCGTAGAATGGTTAAACGAGTATAGATGGGTGGTTCTTACCGAAATATGGTATAGAATAGGCTTAGATTGGTGAAAACGAGTATAGATGGATGATTCTAAACGAAATTATGGTATAGAATGAGCTTAGATTGGTGAAAACAAGTATAAATAGGTGATTCTAACCGAAATATAGAATAGAATGAGCTTTGGATGATCAAAAAGATTATAGATGGGTGATTCTAAGAAGAATGTGGTATAAAACAAGTGTAGAATGGAGAAAACGAGCGTGGATATGTGATTCTAACCGAAAACTATTGTGTTGAATGTGCGTAGATTGGTGAAAACGAGTATAAAGGAAAGATTATATCCAAACTAAGGTATATTACTGGCCCGGATTGGTGAAACGAGTATAGAAATACGATACTGACCGAAATAAGTCATCAAATGCTCATAGAATAGTTAGAACGATTATAAACGGGTGATTCGAACTGAAATATGGGTGATTCTAACCAAAATATGGTATAGAATGAGCTTAGAATGCTGAAAACGGGTTTAGATCGGTGATTCTAACCAAAATATCGTACAAAACGGACGTGGAATGGTGAAAACGAGTATGGATGGGTGATTCTAACTGAAATATGATAGCGTAGAATGGTTAAAAATGAGTACATATGGGTGATTCTAACCGAAATATGGTCTAGAATAGGCATAGATTTGTGAAAACGAATATAGGTGGGCGATTCTATTTATGGTATAGAACGAGCTTAGATTGGTGAAAACAAGTATAAATAGGTGATTCTAACCGAAATATGGAATAGAATGAGCGTAGGATGATCAAAATGAGTATAGATGGGTGATTCTAACCGAAATGTGGTATAAAACAGCTGTAGGGTGGTAAAAATGAGCACAGATGTGTGACTCTACCCAAAACCGTGGTGTAGAACGGACGTAGAATGGTGAAAACGAGTATAGATGGGAGATTCAAACCAAAATTAGGTATATAACTAGCCTAGGTTGTTGAAACGAGTACATAAGTGAGATCATAACCGAAACAAGGTATCAAATGCCCGTGAAATGGAGAAAACGAGTGTAAACGGGTGATTTGAACCGAAATATGGTATAATATGATCGTAGAATAATGAAAACAAATTTGGATCATTGATTGTAATCGAAATATTATATAAAACAGTGGCAGAACCTTAAAAACTAGCATAGGTGGGTGATTCAAGCAGAATTATGGTGTAGAATGGGCATAGAATGGTCAAAAACGAATACAAACGAGATATTCTAGCCGAATAACTGGCCTAGGTTGGTGAAACGAGTATAGAAATACGATTCTAACCGAAATAAGGCATCAAATGCTCGTAAAACGGTGAAACCGAGTACAAATGGGTGATTCGAACCGAAATATTTTATAATATGGTCGTAGGATGATGAAAACGAGTTTAGATTGCCGATTCTAATCGAAATGTGGTATAGAACAGGGGTAGAATCGTGAAAACAAGTATAGACGAGTGCTTCTAACCGAAATGTGGTGTAGAATGTGCGTAGATTGGTGGAAACAAGCATAGATGGGGGATTCCAACAAAAATAGGGTGAAAAAGTGGCGTGGATTTGTGGAAACGATTACTGAAATGTGATTGTAATCGAAACAAGGTGTCAAATGATCGTAGAATGGGGAAAACGGGTATAGACGGGTGATTCGAACCGAAATATGGTATAGCACGATCGTAGGATGATGAAAACGAGTTTAGATCATTGATTCTAATCGAAATGTGGTATAAAATAGGGTTGGAATCGTAAAAACGAGTATAGATGAGTGATTCTGAATAGAATATGGTGTAGAATGTGCATAGATTGGGGAAAACGAGTATAGATGGGTGATTCTAACCAAAATAGGGTATAAAAGTGGTGTGGATTGGTGGAAACGGGTACTGAAAGGCAATTGTAATCGAATTAAGGTACCAAATGATCGTAGAATGGTAGAAAAGAGTATAAATGAGTGACTCTAACCGAAATATGGTATAGAATGAGCTTAGAATGCTGAAAACGTGCTTAGATTGGTGATTATAACCAGAATATGGTATGAAGCGGACGTAGAATGGTGAAAGCGAGTGTAGATGGGTGATTCTAACTGAAATATGATATAGAATGAGCGTAGAATGGTTAAACGAGTATAGATGGGTGGTTCTTACCGAAATATGGTGTAGAATAGGCTTAGATTGGTGAAAACGAGTATAGATGGATGATTCTAAGCAAAATTATGGTATAGAATGAGCTTAGATTGGTAAAAACAAGTATAAATAGGTGATTCTTGTCACGCCCCCGATCTCCTGCAGGCTATTTCGGCCGTTCCCGCTAGGCGGGAATCACCCTCGCCAGCGCTCCCGCGGAACGATCGCTTTGACCCATCCGGGCGTGATGCCGCACGAGCGTGAGCCACGCCCGTGCAAGGCCATGGTTCATTGGCTGGCGGTAAGAGTTCTAAGCCACAGAGTCGCACAGATTATCCGAGTGCAGCGAAGTCATGAACGCATAGGCGATCGGTAACAGGTTCACTGAGTCGACAAATATAACGGAAGCATAGAAACACAAGTTGAAGTAAAGCAAGCTCTTTTATTGATATAACTTGTGTTACAGGCGGCATATAGCCGAGATTACAAGTCGCTCAAGCCTCTCTCTCTCTGAAACAGTAAAAGCGTGCAAAGTGGCTACAACTGTGGAATGATTTTACAGGCGATGGTCAGGCGATGTTCACAACATTATGTCTTGTATATGCGCTTCAGTCCCGGACGCACCGTTGCAAGGCTTCAGAAGGAAACTCCTGGTAGTACGCATGAAGGAGGCGTCCGCACCGCACGAGGTTCTCCCGCACCCTGCATACAAACTGGTGGATTATCAGTACATTGAATGCACTGGTGGGGAAGCTACTCGCCCGCTCGACAAATCCAAACACGTAATACAGGTTCCGTGCACAACTATTAAGTTGTCTTTCTAGTTGCCTTAGGATCAGTTTCATGCAAACATTGAATAGCTTATCGTGTCGGGTAGTGCGCCGTGCGATATTTGAGGAAACACGGCGAGACTTACCAACTTACCATTTATCCTTCCCTGTCCAAGGCAAATATTGTTAATTCAAGCACGGCAAGTATAAGCATTCAGGAGGCATAGCATATGCAAACACGAGGGTCATTTTACATGATCGTTCAGGTGTTCAGTTGATGCGATGCAATGACTCGCATGCGAATAGCCGCTAAGCGAGGATGACTTATCTATATGAACAGAAGTCGCTGGCATAGCCATAAAGGACCAGATTTGTAGTCTCAGGGTCGAGGATGAAGTGCAAGCAATGAACACGATAGGCATTGCACTTTATCCCGCTGAAACAGACGACTACTGTAGTCTCAGGGTCGAGGATGAAGTGCAAGCATACAGAAACGGAGAGCCTTGCACTTATCCCGCCGAAACAGACGACTACCAGAAGTTCCGTCTAGACCGGGTCGGCCCCAGTGCCCCGGTGACCGCCCGCGGAATGAGATCCGAAGATCACCTTTTACAAGTTGTCCGCGACATACAAGTCAGGGTCTCGGGTCAGATACAGAAACAAGTTCGTGGCAGAATATATATATGAACAAGTCCGGTATCGAACGAGTTCGAACAGAATATATATATGGAACTTGTTGAGACAGGATTCAGTAGTTTGCTCCTCGAGCTGTAATCCAGGGATTTATTCATTCTTGGTGCAGATTCCCTGGTTCAGAATTTGCCTTGGTGACCTAACGGTCCCGGATACTTGCAGGTTCGTTCAGGCACGGAACGACTACTTAGTAGTCTTCCGGGGTTTGGATGAATACAAGGCAACATACAACAGACAAGCATGTGTTTCTAAGGAACATAAGCAGACACGTTTGCTCGGGCCCGAAGGTAAGCCGAGAGATGAAATCGTTAGGGGACTTAGCATGCGAGGGTCTGAATACAAGCAGTATTTCATTTCCATGTTCTAGCAAGCAATATGAGTTAGGATTATTCCCTTAGCTAGGTGCGTTGGATTTATTAGCATGCAGGGGGTGATTCACCTAGCGAGTAGCATAAATATTTTCAGATTTTATGTGTGCTGGCTAACCAAAGACAAGTTCACCGTAGCCACCCACCTTAGCGATGATTCGCCTCGGTAGAGCGATACGTCTGAGCGAGCCTCTGAAAGTCCAAGCCGGATTCCTGTAGGGACAAGTCTGGATATCCTTTGCTTCTTGATCGAGGCAAAGCGGGTTGGGACAGCTGCACGATTGCCGTTTGAGACGGCAGTCCGCTTGAGCGGAACAGGGTATTACAATTCTAACCGAAATATAGAATAGAATGAGCTTTAGATGATCAAAAAGATTATGGATGGGTGATTCTAAGCAGAATATGGTATAAAACAAGTGTAGAATGGAGAAAACGAGCGTGGATATGTGATTCTAACCGAAACTATTGTGTTGAATGTGCGTAGATTGGTGAAAACGAGTATAAACGAAAGATTGTATCCAAACTAAGGTATATTACTAGCCCGGATTGGTGAAACGAGTATAGAAATACAATACTAACCGAAATAAGGCATCAAATGCTTATAGAATATTTAGAATGATTATAAACGGGTGATTCGAACCGAAATATGGGTGATTCTAACCAAAATATGGTATAGAATGAGCTTAGAATGCTGAAAACGGGTTCAGATCGGTGATTCTAACCAAAATATCGTACAAAACGGACGTGGAATGGTGAAAACGAGTATGGATGGGTGATTCTAACTGAAATATGATAGCGTAGAATGGTTAAAAACGAGTACATATGGGTGATTCTAACCGAAATATGGTCTAGAATAGGCATAGATTTGTGAAAACGAATATAGGTGGGCGATTCTAATTATGGTATAGAACGAGCTTAGATTGGTGAAAACAAGTATAAATAGGTGATTCTAACCGAAATATGGAATAGAATGAGCGTAGGATGATCAAAATGAGTATAGATGGGTGATTCTAACCGAAATGTGGTATAAAACAGCTGTAGGGTGGTAAAAACGAGCACAGATGTGTGATTCTACCCAAAACCGTAGTGTAGAACGGACATAGAATGGTGAAAACGAGTATAGACGGGAGATTCAAACCAAAATTATGTATATAACTGGCCTAGGTTGTTGAAACGAGTACATAAGTGAGATCATAACCGAAACAAGGTATCAAATGCCCGTGAAATAGAGAAAACGAGTGTAAACGGGTGATTTGAACCGAAATATGGTATAATATGATCTTAGAATAATGAAAACGAATTTGGATCATTGATTGTAATCGAAATATTATATAAAACAGTGGCAGAACCTTAAAAACGAGCATAGGTGGGTGATTCAAGCAGAATTATGGTGTAGAATGGGCATAGAATGGTCAAAAACGAGTACAAACGAGATATTCTAGCCGAATAACTGGCCTAGGTTGGTGAAACGAGTATAGAAATACTATTCTAACCGAAATAAGGCATCAAATGCTCGTAAAACGGTGAAACCGAGTACAAATGGGTGATTCGAACCGAAATATTTTATAATATGGTCGTAGGATGATGAAAACGAGTTTAGATTGTCGATTCTAATCGAAATATGGTATAGAACAGGGGTAGAATCGTGAAAACAAGTATAGACGAGTGCTTCTAACCGAAATGTGGTGTAGAATGTGCGTAGATTGGTGGAAACAAGCATAGATGGGGGATTCCAACAAAAATAGGGTGAAAAAGTGGTGTGGATTTGCGGAAACGAGTACTGAAATGTGATTGTAATCGAAACAAGGTGTCAAATGATCGTAGAATGGGGAAAACGGGTATAGACGGGCGATTCGAACCGAAATATGGTATAGCACGATCGTAGGATGATGAAAACGAGTTTAGATCATTGATTCTAATCGAAATGTGATATAAAATAGGGTTGGAATCGTAAAAACGAGTATAGATGAGTGATTCTGAATAGAATATGGTGTAGAATGTGCGTAGATTGGGGAAAACGAGTATAGATGGGTGATTCTAACCAAAATAGGGTATAAAAGTGGTGTGGATTGGTGGAAACGGGTACTGAAAGGCGATTGCAATCGAATTAAGGTACCAAATGATCGTAAAATGGTAGAAAAGAGTATAAATGAGCGACTCTAACCGAAATATGGTATAGAATGAGCTTAGAATGCTGAAAACGTGCTTAGATTGGTGATTATAACCAGAATATTGTATGAAACGGACGTAGAATGGTGAAAGCGAGTGTAGATGGGTGATTCTAACTGAAATATGATATAGAATGAGCGTAGAATGGTTAAACGAGTATAGATGGGTGGTTCTTACCGAAATATGGTGTAGAATAGGCTTAGATTGGTGAAAACGAGTATAGATGGATGATTCTAAGCGAAATTATGGTATAGAATGAGCTTAGATTGGTGAAAACAAGTATAAATAGGTGATTCTAACCGAAATATAGAATAGAATGAGCTTTGGATGATCAAAAAGATTATGGATGGGTGATTCTAAGCAGAATGTGGTATAAAACAAGTGTAGAATGGAGAAAACGAGCGTGGATATTTGATTCTAACCGAAACTATTATGTTGAATGTGCGTAGATTGGTGAAAACGAGTATAAACGGAAGATTGTATCCAAACTAAGGTATTTTACTGGCCCGGATTGGTGAAACGAGTATAGAAATATGATACTGACCGAAATAAGGCATCAAATGCTCATAGAATAGTTAGAACGATTATAAACGGGTGATTCAAACCGAAATATGGGTGATTCTAACCAAAATATGGTATAGAATGAGCTTAGAATGCTGAAAATGGGTTTAGATCGGTGATTCTAACCAAAATATCGTACAAAACGGACGTGGAATGGTAAAAACGAGTATGGATGGGTGATTCTAACTGAAATATGATAGCGTAGAATGGTTAAATACGAGTACATATGGGTGATTCTAACCGAAATATGGTCTAGAATAGGCATAGATTTGTGAAAATAAATATAGGTGGGCGATTCTAATTATGGTATAGAACGAGCTTAGATTGGTGAAAACAAGTATAAATAGGTGATTCTAACCGAAATATGGAATAGAATGAGCGTAGGATGATCAAAATGAGTATAGATGGGTGATTCTAACCGAAATATGGTATAAAACAGCTGTAGGGTGGTAACAACGAGCACAGATGTGTGATTCTACCCAAAACCGTGGTGTAGAACGGACGTAGAATGGTGAAAACGAGTATAAACGGGAGATTCAAACCAAAATTAGGTATATAACTGGCCTAGGTTGTTGAAACGAGTACATAAGTGATATCATAACCGAAACAAGGTATCAAATGCCCGTGAAATGGAGAAAACGAGTGTAAACGGGTGATTTGAACCGAAATATGGTATAATATGATTGTAGAATAATGAAAACGAATTTAGATCATTGAATGTAATCGAAATATTATATAAAACAATGGCAGAACCTTAAAAACGAGCATAGGTGGGTGATTCAAGCAGAATTATGGTGTAGAATGGGCATAGAATGGTCAAAAACGAGTACAAACGAGATATTCTAGCCGAATAACTGGCCTAGGTTGGTGAAACGAGTATAGAAATACGATTCTAACCGAAATAAGGCATCAAAAGCTCGTAAAACGGTGAAACCGAGTACAAATGGGTGATTCGAACCAAAATATTTTATAATATGGTCGTAGGATGATGAAAACGAGTTTAGATTGCCGATTCTAATCGAAATCTGGTATAGAACAGGGGTAGAATCGTGAAAACAAGTATAGACGAGTGCTTCTAACCGAAATATGGTGTAGAATGTGCGTAGATTGGTGGAAACAAGCATAGATGGGGAATTCCAACAAAAATAGGGTGAAAAGGTGGCGTAAATTTGCGGAAACGAGTACTGAAATGTGATTGTAGTCAAAACAAGGTATCAAATGATCGTAGAATAGGGAAAACGGGTATAGACGGGTGATTCGAACCGAAATATGGCATAGCACGATCGTAGGATGATAAAAACGAGTTTAGATTATTGATTCTAATCGAAATGTGGTATAAAATAGGGTTGGAATCGTAAAAACGAGTATAGATGAGTGATTTTGAATAGAATATGGTGTAGAATGTGCGTAGATTGGGGAAAACGAGTATAGATGGGTGATTCTAACCAAAATAGGGTATAAAAGTGGTGTGGATTGGTGGAAACGGGTACTGAAAGGCGATTGCAATCGAATTAAGATACCAAATGATCGTAGAATGGTGGAAAAGAGTATAAATGAGCGACTCTAACCGAAATATGGTATAAAATGAGCTTAGAATGCTGAAAACGTGCTTAGATTGGTGATTATAACCAGAATATGGTATGAAGCGGACGTAGAATGGTGAAAGCGAGTGTAGATGGGTGATTCTAACTGAAATATGATATAGAATGAGCGTAGAATGGTTAAACGAGTATAGATGGGTGGTTCTTACCGAAATATGGTGTAGAATAGGCTTAGATTGGTGAAAACGAGTATAGATGGATGATTCTAAGCGAAATTATGGTATAGAATGAGCTTAGATTGGTGAAAACAAGTATAAATAGGTGATTCTAACCGAAATATAGAATAGAATGAGCTTTGGATGATCAAAAAGATTATGGATGGGTGATTCTAAGCAGAATGTGGTATAAAATAAGTGTAGAATGGAGAAAACGAGCGTGGATATGTGATTCTAACCGAAACTATTGTGTTGAATGTGCGTAGATTGGTGAAAACGACTATAAACGGAAGATTGTATCCAAACTAAGGTATATTACTGGCCCGGATTGGTGAAACGAGTATAGAAATACGATACTGACCGAAATAAGGCATCAAATGCTCATAGAATAGTTAGAACAATTATAAACGGGTGATTCGAACTGAAATATGGGTGATTCTAACCAAAATATGGTATAGAATGAGTTTAGAATGCTGAAAACGGGTTTAGATCGGTGATTCTAACCAAAATATCGTACAAAACGAACGTGGAATGGTGAAAACGAGTATGGATGGGTGATTCTAATTGAAATATGATAGCGTAGAATGGTTAAAAACGAGTACATATGGGTGATTCTAACCGAAATATGGTCTAGAATAGGCATAGATTTGTGAAAACGAATATAGGTGGGCGATTCTAATTATGGTATAGAACGAGCTTAGATTGGTGAAAACAAGTATAAATAGGTGATTCTAACCGAAATATGGAATAGAATGAGCGTAGGATGATCAAATTGAGTATATATGGGTGATTCTAACCGAAATGTGGTATAAAACAACTGTAGGGTGGTAAAAATGAGCACAGATGTGTGATTCTACCCAAAACCGTGGTGTAGAACGGACGTAGAATGGTGAAAACGAGTATAGACGGGAGATTCAAACCGAAATTAGGTATATAACTGGCCTAGGTTGTTGAAACGAGTACATAAGTGAGATCATAACCGAAATAAGGTATCAAATGCCCGTGAAATGGAGAAAACGAGTGTAAACGGATGATTTGAACCGAAATATGGTATATTATGATCGTAGAATAATGAAAACAAATTTGGATCATTGATTGTAATCGAAATATTATATAAAACAGTGGCAGAACCTTAAAAACGAGCATAGGTGGGTGATTCAAGCAGAATTATGGTGTAGAATGGGCATAGAATGGTCAAAAACGAGTACAAACGAGATATTCTAGCCGAATAACTGGCCTAGGTTGGTGAAACGAGTATAGAAATACGATTCTAACCGAAATAAGGCATCAAAAGCTCGTAAAATGGTGAAACCGAGTACAAATGGGTGATTTGAACCGAAATATTTTATAATATGGTCGTAGGATGATGAAAACGAGTTTAGATTGCCGATTCTAATCGAAATATGGTATAGAACAGGGGTAGAATCGTGAAAACAAGTATAGACGAGTGCTTCTAACCGAAATGTGGTGTAGAATGTGCGTAGATTGGTGGAAACAAGCACAGATGGGGGATTCCAACAAAAATATGGTGAAAAAGTGGCATAAATTTGCGGAAACGAGTACTGAAATGTGATTGTAATCGAAACAAGGTGTCAAATGATCGTAGAATGGGGAAAACGGGTATAGACGGGTGATTCAAACCCGAATATGGTTTAGCACAATCGTAGGATGATGAAAACGAGTTTAGATCATTGATTCTAATCGAAATGTGGTATAAAATAGGGTTGGAATCGTAAAAATGAGTATAGATGAGTGATTTTGAATATAATATGGTGTAGAATGTGCGTAGATTAGGGAAAACGAGTATAGATGGGTGATTCTAACCAAAATAGGGTATAAAAGTGGTGTGGATTGGTGGAAACGGGTACTGAAAGGCGATTGCAATCGAATTAAGGTACCAAATAATCGTAGAATGGTGGAAAAGAGTATAAATGAGCGACTCTAACCAAAATATGGTATAGAATGAGCTTAGAATGCTGAAAACGTGCTTAGATTGGTGATTATAACCAGAATATGGTATGAAGCGGACGTAGAATGGTGAAAGCGAGTGTAGATGGGTGATTCTAACTGAAATATGATATAGAATGAGCGTAGAATGGTTAAACGAGTATAGATGGATGATTCTTACCGAAATATGGTGTAGAATAGGCTTAGATTGGTGAAAACGAGTATAGATGGATGATTCTAAGCGAAATTATGGTATAAAATGAGCTTAGATTGGTGAAAACAAGTATAAATAGGTGATTCTAACCGAAATATAGAATAGAATGAGCTTTGGATGATCAAAAAGATTATGGATGGGTGATTCTAAGCAGAATGTGGTATAAAATAAGTGTAGAATGGAGAAAACTAGCGTGGATATATGATTCTAACCGAAACTATTGTGTTGAATGTGCGTAGATTGGTGAAAACGACTATAAACGGAAGATTGTATCCAAACTAAGGTATATTACTGGCCCGGATTGGTAAAACGAGTATAGAAATACGATACTGACCGAAATAAGGCATCAAATGCTCATAGAATAGTTAGAACGATTATAAACGGGTGATTCGAACCGAAATATGGGTGATTCTAACCAAAATATGGTATAGAATGAGGTTAGAATGCTGAAAACGGGTTTAGATCGGTGATTCTAACCAAAATATCGTACAAAACGGACGTAGAATGGTGAAAACGAGTATGGATGGGTGATTCTAACTGAAATATGATAGCGTAGAATGGTTAAAAACGAGTACATATGGGTGATTCTAACCGAAATATGGTCTAGAATAGGCAAAGATTTGTGAAAACGAATATAGGTGGGCGATTCTAATTATGGTATAGAACGAGCTTAGATTGGTGAAAACAAGCATAAATAAGTGATTCTAACCGAAATATGGAATAGAATGAGCGTAGGATGATCAAAATGAGTATATATGGGTGATTCTAACCGAAATGTGGTATAAAACAGCTGTAGGGTGGTAAAAACGAGCACAGATGTGTGATTCTACCCAAAATTGTGGTGTAGAACGGACGTAGAATGGTAAAAACGAGTATAGACGGGAGATTCAAACCGAAATTAGGTATATAACTGGCCTAGGTTGTTGAAACGAGTACATAAGTGAGATCATAACCGAAACAAGGTATCAAATGCCCGTGAAATAGAGAAAACGAGTGTAAACGGGTGATTTGAACCGAAATATGATATAATATGATCGTAGAATAATGAAAACAAATTTGGATCATTGATTGTAATCGAAATATTATATAAAACAGTGGCAGAACCTTAAAAATGAGCATAGGTGGGTGATTCAAGCAGAATTATGGTGTAGAATGGGCATAGAATGGTCAAAAATGAGTACAAACGAGATATTCTAGCCGAATAACTGGCCTAGGTTGGTGAAACGAGTATAGAAATACGATTCTAACCAAAATAAGGCATCAAAAGCTCGTAAAACGGTGAAACCGAGTACAAATGGGTGATTCGAACCGAAATATTTTATAATATGGTCGTAGGATGATGAAAACGAGTTTAGATTGCCGATTCTAATCGAAATGTGGTATAGAACAGGGGTAGAATCGTGAAAACAAGTATAGACGAGTGCTTCTAACCGAAATGTGGTGTAGAATGTGCGTAGATTGGTGGAAACAAGCATAGATGGGGGATTCCAACAAAAATAGGGTGAAAAAGTGGCGTGGATTTGCGGAAACGAGTACTGAAATGTGATTGTAATCGAAACAAGGTGTCAAATGATCGTAGAATGGGGAAAACGGGTATAGACGGGTGATTCGAACCGAAATATTATATAGCACGATCGTAGGATGATGAAAACGAGTTTAGATCATTGATTCTAATCGAAATATGGTATAAAATAGGGTTGGAATCGTAAAAACGAGTATAGATGAGTGATTTTGAATAGAATATGGTATAGAATGTGCGTAGATTGGGGAAAACAAGTATAGATGGGTGATTCTAACCAAAATAGGGTATAAAAGTGGTGTGGATTGGTGGAAACGGGTACTGAAAGGCGATTGCAATCGAATTAAGGTACCAAATGATCGTAGAATGGTGAAAAAGAGTATAAATGAGCGACTCTAACCGAAATATGGTATAGAATGAGCTTAGAATGCTGAAAACGTGCTTAGATTGGTGATTATAACCAGAATATGGTATGAAGCGGACGTAGAATGGTGAAAGCGAGTGTAGATGGGTGATTCTAACTGAAATATGATATAGAATGAGCGTAGAATGGTTAAACGAGTATAGATGGGTGGTTCTTACCGAAATATGGTGTAGAATAGGCTTAGATTGGTGAAAACGAGTATAGATGGATGATTCTAAGCGAAATTATGGTATAGAATGAGCTTAGATTAGTGAAAACAAGTATAAATAGGTGATTCTAACCGAAATATAGAATAGAATGAGCTTTAGATGATCAAAAAGATTATGGATGGGTGATTCTAAGCAGAATGTGGTATAAAATAAGTGCAGAATGGAGAAAACGAGCGTGGATATGTGATTCGAACCGAAACTATTGTGTTGAATGTGCGTAGATTGGTGAAAATGACTATAAACGGAAGATTGTATCCAAACTAAGGTATATTACTGGCCCGGATTGGTAAAACGAGTATAGAAATACGATACTGACCGAAATAAGGCATCAAATGCTCATAGAATAGTTAGAACGATTATAAACGGGTGATTCGAACCGAAATATGGGTGATTCTAACCAAAATATGGTATAGAATGAGCTTAGAATGCTGAAAACGGGTTTAGATCGGTGATTCTAACCAAAATATTGTACAAAACGAACGTGGAATGGTAAAAACGAGTATGGATGGGTGATTCTAACTGAAATATGATAGCGTAGAATGGTTAAAAATGAGTACATATGGGTGATTCTAACCGAAATATGGTCTAGAATAGGCATAGATTTGTGAAAACGAATATAGGTGGGCGATTCTAATTATGGTATAGAACGAGCTTAGATTGGTGAAAACAAGTATAAATAGGTGATTCTAACCGAAATATGGAATAGAATGAGCGTAGGATGATCAAAATGAGTATATATGGGTGATTCTAACCGAAATATGGTATAAAACAGCTGTAGGGTGGTAAAAACGAGCACATATGTGTGATTCTACCCAAAACCGTGGTGTAGAATGGTGAAAATGAGTATAGACGGGAGATTCAAACCGAAATTAGGTATATAACTGGCCTAGGTTGTTGAAACGAGTACATAAGTGAGATCATAACCGAAACAAGGTATCAAATGCCCGTGAAATGGAGAAAACGAGTGTAAACGGGTGATTTGAACCGAAATATGGTATAATATGATCGTAGAATAATGAAAATAAATTTGGATCATTGATTGTAATCGAAATATTATATAAAACAGTGGCAGAACCTTAAAAACGAGCATAGGTGGGTGATTCAAGCAGAATTATGGTGTAGAATGGGCATAGAATGGTCAAAAACGAGTACAAACGAGATATTCTAGCCGAATAACTGGCCTAGGTTGGTAAAACGAGTATAGAAATACGATTCTAACCGAAATAAGGCATCAAAAGTTCGTAAAATGGTGAAACCGAGTACAAATGGGTGATTCGAACCGAAATATTTTATAATATGGTAGTAGGATGATGAAAACGAGTTTAGATTGCCGATTCTAATCGAAATATGGTATAGAACAGGGGTAGAATCGTGAAAACAAGTATAGACGAGTGCTTCTAACCGAAATATGGTGTAGAATGTGCGTAGATTGGTGGAAACAAGCATAGATGGGGGATTCCAACAAAAATAGTGTGAAAAAGTGGCGTGAATTTGCGGAAACGAGTACTGAAATGTGATTGTAATCGAAACAAGGTGTCAAATGATCGTAGAATAGGGAAAACGGGTATAGACGGGTGATTCGAACCGAAATATGGTATAGCACGATCGTAGGATGATGAAAACGAGTTTAGATCATTGATTCTAATCGAAATGTGGTATAAAATAGGGTTGGAATCGTAAAAACGAGTATAGATGAGTGATTTTGAATAGAATATGGTGTAGAATGTGCGTAGATTGGGGAAAACGAGTATAGATGGGTGATTCTAACCAAAATAGGGTATAAAAGTGGTGTGGATTGGTGGAAACGGGTACTGAAAGGCGATTGCAATCGAATTAAGGTACCAAATGATCGTAGAATGGTGGAAAAGAGTATAAATGAGCGACTCTAACCGAAATATAGTATAGAATGAGCTTAGAATGCTGAAAACGTGCTTAGATTGGTGATTATAACCAGAATATGGTATGAAGCGGACGTAGAATGGTGAAAGCGAGTGTAGATGGGTGATTCTAACTAAAATATGATATAGAATGAGCGTAGAATGGTTAAACGAGTATAGATGGGTGGTTCTTACCGAAATATGGTGTAGAATAGGCTTAGATTGGTGAAAACGAGTATAGATGGATGATTCTAAGCGAAATTATGGCATAGAATGAGCTTAGATTGGTGAAAACAAGTATAAATCGGTGATTCTAACCAAAATATCGTACAAAACGGACGTAGAATGGTGAAAACGAGTATGGATGGGTGATTCTAACTGAAATATGATAGCGTAGAATGGTTAAAAACGAGTACATATGGGTGATTCTAACCGAAATATGGTCTACAATAGGCAAAGATTTGTGAAAACGAATATAGGTGGGCGATTCTAATTATGGTATAGAACGAGCTTAGATTGGTGAAAACAAGTATAAATAAGTGATTCTAACCGAAATATGGAATTGAATGAGCGTAGGATGATCAAAATGAGTATATATGGGTGATTCTAACCGAAATGTGGTATAAAACAGCTGTAGGGTGGTAAAAACGAGCACAGATGTGTGATTCTACCCAAAACCGTGGTGTAGAACGGACGTAGAATGGTAAAAACGAGTATAGACGGGAGATTCAAACCGAAATTAGGTATATAACTGGCCTAGGTTGTTGAAACGAGTACATAAGTGAGATCATAACCGAAACAAGGTATCAAATGCCCGTGAAATGGAGAAAACGAGTGTAAACGGGTGATTTGAACCGAAATATGATATAATATGATCGTAGAATAATGAAAACAAATTTGGATCATTGATTGTAATCGAAATATTATATAAAACAGTGGCAGAACCTTAAAAATGAGCATAAGTGGGTGATTCAAGCAGAATTATGGTGTAGAATGGGCATAGAATGGTCAAAAATGAGTACAAACGAGATATTCTAGCCGAATAACTGGCCTAGGTTGGTGAAACGAGTATAGAAATACGATTTTAACCGAAATAAGGCATCAAAAGCTCGTAAAACGGTGAAACCGAGTACAAATGGGTGATTCGAACCGAAATATTTTATAATATGGTCGTAGGATGATGAAAACGAGTTTAGATTGCCGATTCTAATCGAAATGTGGTATAGAACAGGGGTAGATGTAAACCCCTGAATTTTCAAATTTTTAAATCTTGGAATTTTCCCGATTTTCTGGAATTTTTCGGGAATTTTCTGTAATTAAAATCAAGGTTTTCAATTAATAAAGGATTTTTAATTGTTAATAAATAATATTAAAATATCATGAAAATAACATTTTTGGGTGTAAAATAGAAAACCGGACTTAGGGTAATTTTCTGGGATTTTATTGGGCCTCAGACCTATTTTTAAAAGCCTAAAAACTATTTTCTAAATTAATTAATTAATTAATTAAAATTTATTATATTTATTATTATTATTATTATTATTATTATTAATTGTTTTTATTTTATTTTTCTCGGGCCCGGCCCGGCCCAGTGGGCCGAGCCCAGTGCAGCGAGCCCAACCCTCCTCCTTAGCGGGTCGGGCGGGTCCGCTCACCCGGATCCGCGCCCGACCCGGAACCCGGATCCCCATCACCCATCCCCACGACTCCTTCTCCCGAATCCTCCGCCGGCCGCCGCGCTCCCCGGCGCCACGACCGCTCCCCACGTCGACCCCTCCTCCGACTCTTCCGCCCACGACGCCGGCCTCGCCCCAGCCAAACTCCCCTATTAATACCCCCTTCTCCGACCACTTCCACCCCCAAAACTAAACCCTAACCCTAGATCGACGACTCCGGCGAGCCCGTCCGCCGACCCCGACTGCCCTCCGCGGACCAGCGCCGCCACCCACCCGCCGAGCTTTCCCCCAGGCGTCCGCAGCAGCAGCACCCGCGGCTGCTTCCCCTCCGCCGGCTATCCAGAGCCCCCTCGACGCCGCCGGTGACCTCGCCGCCCCTCGGCTGAGCCGCCGCAGCCCCGGCCCGACCTCGCCGACCGACGGCCAAGGCCCCAGAGCCCCGGACACGCCGCGGACACGCCCCAGACGCGGATACGAGCCCGGACACGCCGCTGACACGTCCAGGACGCAGAACCGCGTGTCGGACGCGAAATACCCCGATCCCGAGTCCGAGGCCTCCCCTCGGTGCTCCTCCTTCAGCTTCCCGGTAGGTGCCCCTATCTGAACGCACTGTCCCTTCCAAAACCACTCCCCTGTCCGACCGGGACTGACAGAATGAAGCTCTGTCAATCCCGGGATAGCTTAGAAAATTTATGGGTTATAGTTAATTAGTGGGTTAATGATTTGTTAATTTTGGTTCGTTAATTAATTAACGATTTAATACAACGATCCTCAATACGTATATTAATTATATATATATAATAAAATAAAAACCTTATTAGATATTACGTAATTAGTAATTATTTAATAGGTAATTTCTGAAATGATTTTCAGTATTTAAATACTAATTAGTAATTATTTAATAGATAATTTTCGAAATGATTTTTAGTATTTAAATACTAAATAGTAATTAATTAATATATAATTCTGAAATGATTTTTAGTATTCAAAATATAATAGGTTAGTATTTAAATAGGTTTTCCAAAATATTGTTCTCTTACAAATTGATTGCTAAAAACAAACGATATTATTTTATTATAATCGTACGTTCCTATTTTACCTTATTAGAAACAAAACAATATTTTACCATAAAATATTTTCTACGATAAAATAAATAAAGTTTTATTATTATTAAAAAGGGTTTTGTTTTACTAAATCACTATTACAAATTATTATTATTATTAATCGATCGTTGAATTGAATCATTAACTCAGTTAACTAATCAAGTCAGATTAAAACCCTTGTTTAATTCTAAAATCAGATTATTAATAATTGTAGGTCCCTGTAACTAAGGTTGAGACCGTCGCGACATCTCACCCGCGTCACCAACCAACTCCAGGCAAGTTTCATATAATTCAAAACTGGTATTTTAGTTGTAATTAAATATGTTGCATGTCATATAGATATATTGAGACGACACTTGATTTCACGGAACCGACTGATTGACTGATTGATTGACTCATTGACTCATTGACTATTGCCTTGGAAACTGGGGAGAAAAGTTAGCACCCGTGGTCAAAGCCCCTTATTGCCTCATTGTGGATAGCTGAAGTCCAACCTCACTGGACTGACGCCGCACCGTGTTCACTTGAACACAGATTGCCTCCAACCCAGACCGGCCACGGGATGCTACCTTTCTCAAAACACTTTAGTGATTGTAGCTTGTCATCATTGCTTCATCGACTTTTACTATTCTTGTTTCATATTTGTTGCATACAAAAATATAAATATTGTTCAAAACTATCTCATTGCATCATTTTAATTATCGTTAAGATGCTGGAATTGGATATATGTTCTTGCTCCCTCCTGACTGGAGATTAACAATTTTAGGTGATTGCGGTGACGATGAGGCGTATGATACCTTTTATGGTCCGGACCAGAGTTCTGAAGGTCTAGATGAACCTAGCCAGGAGGCCGATGTTTAGTTGTTTCCTTTTAATTTCCAATTGTAATAATCGGGGTTGAAGTAATAACCCTGGACCATGTTTTGTTTAATCTTTGCTTGTAAAAGAATTTCTCTCTCAGACTTAGCAATAAAAATTGAATTTCCTTCATGTATTCTGGATGTCTGTGTGTTACTACGGATTGATACAGCTTACTGCCGCCGTCTCACAACGGTGCAGGCTGGGCATGATCCGACTGGACCCAGATTATTGGGATCGGGTCGTGACATGTTTTCAGTGGTGGCCCATGCAGGTCCCCTGTTTACAACCTTTGGTCTAGTCAACTTCGTCTAGCCAAACAAACCGACTTGCCCTTGACTTTAGGTTTAGTATGACTTTAGGAAAACAGACTCTAGAAACAATTAGAACACTTAGAATTCTTGAGAAAATTTCAATCTGTCACATCATAGGACCAAATTCTTCTATCTATACATATGTACAATTATTTTTGCTTGCTTATAGAACATAGGTTACCTTGCTTATGCTTGCTTCCTAAACCTTCCAGAAGATGGCACGGGGAAAGACAACCCGTTCCGGCCCAGCCGAAGATGAGGCTTCGTCTTCTGAGCACACCCCAACTCAAGCTCAGTCCGACCCCTCCCCGTTGCAGCTCACAGATCGCCCCCATGCTGCAAGAGCTCCCTGCGCTGCCTACACCTCAGTAGTGCATGCAGCTCCACCTATTCCTCCCAGGACCACTTCAATTCCAGCTGATGTGACTCCTCCTGTTGCACCACCTGTGCCAGTGGACCCCGCTGAACTCGTAGGCCTGCTACGAGGAGTTCTTGAAGCCCAGAGGGCCCAAGCTGAAGCAAATCGCGAGCAGACCGCGATTATGAGAGAGGGCATGGAGAACGCCCATAATGTAGCCATGGCAGCGCTAGGAACATCCCAGTCAGAACAGGGGCCTGCCAAGGTAATTAAGGATTTAAAAACTTGGATTCCATTAATGAATTTCTAGTCTAACCACAAACCTGTTATCCAGGTAAAGGTTGGAACTGTGGAAAACTTTAAAAAGTTGGACCCGCGTCCCTTCAAGGGGACCGAAGGCATCATCTACGCAGACGAGTGGCTAGATGATATGGAGCGACTCCTCAGCGTCGCTCGACTCCCAGACGACCTCATGGTTGAGGCCGTAGCACTCCAGCTGAGAGATTTGGCTAACATTTGGTACCGCAACGAGCCAAGGTTTCGAGCTGGAGGAATTTCCTGGCGGCTATTCAAGAAGCAGTTCAAGCGGAAGTTCTTTCCAGAGGCTGCCCTCGAAGCTATGGGAAGACAGTTTCAAGATCTGAAGCAAGGAGACCGCACAATTGAAGAATATGCGGCTGAGTTCAACAGGCTTGGCAGGTTTGCAAGTCACCTGGTGGACAACCCTGTGGAACGTGCTAAGAAGTTCCGGCACGGACTACGTGAAGAGATCCGCACCTTAGTAGCTGCTAACGGTGCGAAGACTTATGACAAGATGTTGAAGGTGGCCCAAGATGTAGAGGCCAGTGCACCTGCTCGACCCAAGAGGGAGCATCCAGGGTCAAGCAACAGCTATCAGGGCAACAACAAGAGACACAGCAACAACAACAATAGGCCCTCCTATCCCCAGCAGTCCCAGCAACAACAGCCAGCAGCGGCCAACAAAGCGCATCAGTACAACCAACCCAAGGCGGTCAACTGCGTCTACTGCAAAAGGCCAGGTCATACCGCAGAGATCTGCAGGAAGAAATTGGGACACTGCCTTGCTTGTGGATCTGCCACCCATCAAGTGAAGGACTGCCCCACAGCATACAACAAAACCGGAGCTGGACAGCAGAGAGGTCCACTGCCTACCCAGCAGCAGCGCTACAACCAGCACAGAGCCGGGCAAGCTTTTGCCTTGACTGTGGAAGAGCCAGAAGCTGAACCCGAGACAGAAGGAGATGTCATCGCAGGTTCCATTCTACTTCATTCGCACCCTGCCTTAGCATTATTTGATTCTGGAGCATCACACAGTTTTATATCTGTAAACTTCATTTCTGCACACCATCTAGTTACTGGCATAAGTAAGATAATCTGTAGAGTTATGACTGGTGGAGGACCAATACCCATTAGTGAGACTTGTAGCTGCCCAGTCACTATCTCGGGACATGAGTTTCAGACTCAGTTCCTAATAATGCCTCTGCCAAACTATGACGTAGTCTTGGGCATGGATTGGCTTAGTCAGCATCATGCTCTGATAGACTGTCGAGAAGGCTGCGTAACTCTAGATCCACCTGGAGGACCTAAACTCAAAGTGATTCGAGCACCTGAAGGCGTGGAATGTGTGTCTTACACATCCATCACTGAAGAAACCGGACCCCCTCATCCCCTCATAGCAGAATTTATAGACGTCTTCCCAGACAATCTTCCAGGGCTACCCCCTGATCGAGATATGGAATTCTCGATCGATCTTATACCTGGCGCAGCACCAATCTCCCAACGCTGCTACCGAGTGAATCCCAAGGAGTCCAAGGAAATGAAAGACCAGATTGACGAGCTTCAGGCGCAAGGATTCATCAGGACCGGTGCCTCACCCTGGGGTGCACCAGTCTTGTTTGTACCCAAGAAGGATGGGACAGTCAGAATGTGCATAGACTACCGGGCATTGAACAACATCACTATCAAGAACAAGTACCCGCTGCCCCGGATCGACGACCTCTTCGACCAGCTGAGTGGAGCTAAGATTTTCTCGAAGATAGACCTCAGATCGGGTTACCATCAAATCAAGGTGAGGAAGGAAGACATTCCAAAGACGGCATTCAACACCAAGTATGGACAATTTGAATTCTTGGTCATGCCCTTTGGTCTTACAAATGCCCCAGCAGTGTTCATGAATCTCATGAACAAGGTCTTCCACAAATACCTGGACCAGTTTGTCGTTGTCTTCATTGACGACATTCTGATCTATTCGAAGACCAAGGAAGAACACGAGCAGCATTTGAGGATAGTTTTGGAAACCCTCAGAAAGGAGAAGCTATATGAAAAACTGTCCAAGTGTGAGTTCTTCTTAGACAAGGTGGACTTTCTCGGCCACGTTGTCACAGGAGAAGGCATATCAGTGGACCCCAAGAAGATAGCTACCGTGGAGACATGGAATACCCCCAGTTCAGTTGCAGAGATCAGAAGCTTCTTGGGCTTAGCTGGATATTACAGGAAATTCGTGAAGGACTTTGCAAAGATTGCTGAGCCCATGACCAAGCTAACCAGGAAGAATGAAGAGTTCGTGTGGACCGAAGCGTGCCAGGCGTCATTTGAAGAACTGAAGAGAAGGCTAACAACAGCACCGATCTTGTCGCTACCCTCAGGATCGGGAGGATTCTCAATTTATAGCGACGCTTCCGGCAAAGGATTAGGATGTGTGCTCCAGCAACATGGAAAGGTAATTGCTTATGCTTCCCGGCAATTACGGACTCATGAGAAGAACTACCCGACGCATGACCTGGAGCTAGCAGCAGTCATCTTCGCCTTGAAGCTGTGGAAGCACTACCTGTACGGCGAAAGAGTAGAGATATACACGGATCACAAAAGTCTCAAGTATGTCTTTACCCAGAAGGAGCTCAACATGCGTCAGAGACGATGGTTGGAGCTCATGAAGGACTTTGATATCAGCCTGCAGTACCATCCCGGAAAGGCTAATGTGGTCGCCGACGCACTTAGTCGATATCCGATGGCGATGTTCTTGACGACAGATCGGTACCTACTGGAGGACATGGAGAAGCTGGGTTTAGAACTCGTATTGCCTGCAGAGGAAATGAAGAAGCTTGGACGGGAAGCAATAGTACCCGGCGCTGACTTCCCCATGATGCATTTGCAAGTGCAATCTAGCCTGATGGACAAAATCAAGGAGACTCAATTCGAGGACGGAGCATTGTGCAAGCTCAGGGACCAGGTGTTAGCTGGCACACTGGAGGGATTCTCTATTTCAGACGACGGAACACTGAGGAATGGCACCAGACTTTGTGTACCTACTGGTGAATTGAGAGAACAGCTGATGCAGGAAGCGCATCGCTCACAGTATTCCATCCACCCTGGAGCAAATAAGATGTACCGAGATATACGGGAGCACGTATGGTGGTATGGAATGAAAAAGGATGTCTCAAAATTCGTTGGCAGATGCTTGATCTGCCAGCAGGTGAAAGCAGATAGACAGAGACCAGCAGGACTTCTTCAGCCGCTGCCCATTCCAGAATGGAAATGGGAGCACATCACTATGGATTTTGTGTCAGGATTGCCTCGATCCCAAGGAGGGAAGGACGCTATTTGGGTGATCGTAGACAGATTAACTAAGTCTGCCCACTTCATTCCCTTCAAGGTTGGTTTATCCACCGAGAAGTTAGCTGCCCTATACATGAGGCAAATCGTCCGGATACATGGAGTTCCTGTGAGCATTGTATCAGACCGAGACAGCCGCTTTACTTCTCACTTCTGGAAGAGCTTGCAAGAGAGTCTGGGGACCCAACTGAAGTTCAGCACTGCATATCACCCACAGACCGACGGACAGTCAGAGAGAACCATCCAGACATTAGAGGATATGCTGAGATCTTGCATCCTGGATTTTGGAGGATCATGGGAGGACCACCTACACTTGGTAGAGTTCGCTTACAACAACAGCTACCAGGCCAGCATCGGCATGACTCCTTTTGAGGCTCTGTATGGACGTCGTTGCCGCACTCCCTTGGCTTGGGACGACGTAGGAGAACGAGTCATGCTGGGTCCTGAGATGATTACGGATGCGGCTGAAAAAGTCAAGGTGATCAGAGATAGACTTCGGGTGGCTCAAGATCGTCAGAAACATTGGGCGGACAGCCGTCGCCGACTTGTGGAGTTCGAAGCAGGTGATAGTGTCTTCGTCAAGATCTCCCCCACCAGAGGAACTATCCGTTTTGGCAGAGCTGGAAAACTGAGTCCCAGGTATATCGGCCCATTCGAGATAGTGAGCAGAGTTGGAGAGGTGGCATACAGAGTGGCGTTACCACCTAATCTTGAAGGCGTGCACAACGTTTTCCATGTATCGCAGCTGAGGCGTTACATTCCGGACCCGAGCCACATCCTGGATCATTCAGAGTTGGAGATTGGGCCAAGTCTTACAATACCAGAGCAGCCAGTGAGGATCATAGACCGTATGGAAAAGCAGTTGCGGAACACCGTGATTCCACTGGTCAAAGTTTAGTGGCTCCACCACTCCCCAGGCGAATCCACCTGGGAACGAGAGGCTGAGATGAAGCAGAAGTACCCTCATCTGTTTTAAGGCATGTTTACCCTTGTTCTCCCTTCAATTGTAGTAAATTTCGAGGACGAAATTTCTATAAGTTGGGTAGGTTGTAAACCCCTGAATTTTCAAATTTTTAAATCTTGGAATTTTCCCGATTTTCTGGAATTTTTCGGGAATTTTCTGTAATTAAAATCAAGGTTTTCAATTAATAAAGGATTTTTAATTATTAATAAATAATATTAAAATATCATGAAAATAACATTTTTGGGTGTAAAATAGAAAACCGGACTTAGGGTAATTTTCTGGGATTTTATTGGGCCTCAGACCTATTTTTAAAAGCCTAAAAACTATTTTCTAAATTAATTAATTAATTAATTAAAATTTATTATATTTATTATTATTATTATTATTATTATTATTATTATTAATTGTTTTTATTTTATTTTTCTCGGGCCCGGCCCGGCCCAGTGGGCCGAGCCCAGTGCAGCGAGCCCAACCCTCCTCCTTAGCGGGTCGGGCGGGTCCGCTCACCCGGATCCGCGCCCGACCCGGAACCCGGATCCCCATCACCCATCCCCACGACTCCTTCTCCCGAATCCTCCGCCGGCCGCCGCGCTCCCCGGCGCCACGACCGCTCCCCACGTCGACCCCTCCTCCGACTCTTCCGCCCACGACGCCGGCCTCGCCCCAGCCCAACTCCCCTATTAATACCCCCTTCTCCGACCACTTCCACCCCCAAAACTAAACCCTAACCCTAGATCGACGACTCTGGCGAGCCCGTCCGCCGACCCCGACTGCCCTCCGCGGACCAGCGCCGCCACCCACCCGCCGAGCTTTCCCCCAGGCGTCCGCAGCAGCAGCACCCGCGGCTGCTTCCCCTCCGCCGGCTATCCAGAGCCCCCTCGACGCCGCCGGTGACCTCGTCGCCCCTCGGCTGAGCCGCCGCAGCCCCGGCCCGACCTCGCCGACCGACAGCCAAGGCCCCAGAGCCCCGGACACGCCGCGGACACGCCCCAGACGCGAATACGAGCCCGGACACGCCGCTGACACGTCCAGGACGCAGAACCGCGTGTCGGACGCGAAATACCCCGATCCCGAGTCCGAGGCCTCCCCTCGGTGCTCCTCCTTCAGCTTCCCGGTAGGTGCCCCTATCTGAACGCACTGTCCCTTCCAAAACCACTCCCCTGTCCGACCGGGACTGACAGAATGAAGCTCTGTCAATCCCGGGATAGCTTAGAAAATTTATGGGTTATAGTTAATTAGTGGGTTAATGATTTGTTAATTTTGGTTCGTTAATTAATTAACGATTTAATACAACGATCCTCAATACGTATATTAATTATATATATATAATAAAATAAAAACCTTATTAGATATTACGTAATTAGTAATTATTTAATAGGTAATTTCTGAAATGATTTTCAGTATTTAAATACTAATTAGTAATTATTTAATAGATAATTTCCGAAATGATTTTTAGTATTTAAATACTAAATAGTAATTAATTAATATATAATTCTGAAATGATTTTTAGTATTCAAAATATAATAGGTTAGTATTTAAATAGGTTTTCCAAAATATTGTTCTCTTACAAATTGATTGCTAAAAACAAACGATATTATTTTATTATAATCGTACGTTCCTATTTTACCTTATTAGAAACAAAACAATATTTTACCATAAAATATTTTCTACGATAAAATAAATAAAGTTTTATTATTATTAAAAAGGGTTTTGTTTTACTAAATCACTATTACAAATTATTATTATTATTAATCGATCGTTGAATTGAATCATTAACTCAGTTAACTAATCAAGTCAGATTAAAACCCTTGTTTAATTCTAAAATCAGATTATTAATAATTGTAGGTCCCTGTAACTAAGGTTGAGACCGTCGCGACATCTCACCCGCGTCACCAACCAACTCCAGGCAAGTTTCATATAATTCAAAACTGGTATTTTAGTTGTAATTAAATATGTTGCATGTCATATAGATATATTGAGACGACACTTGATTTCACGGAACCGACTGATTGACTGATTGATTGACTCATTGACTCATTGACTATTGCCTTGGAAACTGGGGAGAAAAGTTAGCACCCGTGGTCAAAGCCCCTTATTGCCTCATTGTGGATAGCTGAAGTCCAACCTCACTGGACTGACGCCGCACCGTGTTCACTTGAACACAGATTGCCTCCAACCCAGACCGGCCACGGGATGCTACCTTTCTCAAAACACTTTAGTGATTGTAGCTTGTCATCATTGCTTCATCGACTTTTACTATTCTTGTTTCATATTTGTTGCATACAAAAATATAAATATTGTTCAAAACTATCTCATTGCATCATTTTAATTATCGTTAAGATGCTGGAATTGGATATATGTTCTTGCTCCCTCCTGACTGGAGATTAACAATTTTAGGTGATTGCGGTGACGATGAGGCGTATGATACCTTTTATGGTCCGGACCAGAGTTCTGAAGGTCTAGATGAACCTAGCCAGGAGGCCGATGTTTAGTTGTTTCCTTTTAATTTCCAATTGTAATAATCGGGGTTGAAGTAATAACCCTGGACCATGTTTTGTTTAATCTTTGCTTGTAAAAGAATTTCTCTCTCAGACTTAGCAATAAAAATTGAATTTCCTTCATGTATTCTGGATGTCTGTGTGTTACTACGGATTGATACAGCTTACTGCCGCCGTCTCACAACGGTGCAGGCTGGGCATGATCCGACTGGACCCAGATTATTGGGATCGGGTCGTGACAGTAGAATCGTGAAAACAAGTATAGACGAGTGCTTCTAACCGAAATGTGGTGTAGAATGTGCGTAGATTGGTGGAAACAAGCATAGATGGGGGATTCCAACAAAAATAGGGTGAAAAAGTGGCGTGGATTTGCGAAAACGAGTACTGAAATGTGATTGTAATCGAAACAAGGTGTCAAATGATCGTAGAATGGGGAAAACGGGTATAGACGGGTGATTCGAACCGAAATATTATATAGCACGATCGTAGGATGATGAAAACGAGTTTAGATCATTGATTCTAATCGAAATGTGGTATAAAATAGGGTTGGAATCGTAAAAACGAGTATAGATGAGTGATTTTGAATAGAATATGGTGTAGAATGTGCGTAGATTGGGGAAAACGAGTATAGATGGATGATTCTAACCAAAATAGGGTATAAAAGTGGTGTGGATTGGTGGAAACGGGTACTGAAAGGCGATTGCAATCGAATTAAGGTACCAAATGATCGTAGAATGGTGGAAAAGAGTATAAATGAGCGACTCTAACCAAAATATGGTATAGAATGAGCTTAGAATGCTGAAAACGTGCTTAGATTGGTGATTATAACCAGAATATGGTATGAAGCGGACGTAGAATGGTGAAAGCGAGTGTAGATGGGTGATTCTAACTGAAATATGATATAGAATGAGCGTAGAATGGTTAAACGAGTATAGATGGGTGGTTCTTACCGAAATATGGTGTAGAATAGGCTTAGATTGGTGAAAACGAGTATAGATGGATGATTCTAAGCAAAATTATGGTATAGAATGAGCTTAGATTGGTGAAAACAAGTATAAATAGGTGATTCTAACCGAAATATAGAATAGAATGAGCTTTAGATGATCAAAAAGATTATGGATGGGTGATTCTAAGCAGAATGTGGTATAAAATAAGTGTAGAATGGAGAAAACGAGCGTGGATATGTGATTCTAACCGAAACTATTGTGTTGAATGTGCGTAGATTGGTGAAAATGACTATAAACGGAAGATTGTATCCAAACTAAGGTATATTACTGGCCCGGATTGGTGAAACGAGTATAAAAATACGATACTGACCGAAATAAGACATCAAATGCTCATAGAATAGTTAGAACGATTATAAACGGGTGATTCGAACCGAAATATGGGTGATTCTAACCAAAATATGGTATAGAATGAGCTTAGAATGCTGAAAACGGGTTTAGATCGGTGATTCTAACCAAAATATCATACAAAACGGACGTGGAATAGTGAAAACGAGTATGGATGGGTGATTCTAACTGAAATATGATATCGTAGAATGGTTAAAAATGAGTACATATGGGTGATTCTAACCGAAATATGGTCTAGAATAGGCATAGATTTGTGAAAACGAATATAGGTGGGCGATTCTAATTATGGTATAGAACGAGCTTAGATTGGTGAAAACAAGTATAAATAGGTGATTCTAACCGAAATATGGAATAGAATGAGCGTAGGATGATCAAAATGAGTATATATGGGTGATTCTAACCGAAATATGGTATAAAACAGCTGTAGGGTGGTAAAAACGAGCACAGATGTGTGATTCTACCCAAAACCGTGGTGTAGAACGGACGTAGAATGGTGAAAACGAGTATAGACGGGAGATTCAAACCGAAATTAGGTATATAACTGGCCTAGGTTGTTGAAACGAGTACATAAGTGAGATCATAACCGAAACAAGGTATCAAATGCCCGTGAAATGGAGAAAACGAGTGTAAACGGGTGATTTGAACCGAAATATGGTATAATATGATCGTAGAATAATGAAAAAAAAATTGGATCATTGATTGTAATCGAAATATTATATAAAACAGTGGCAGAACCTTAAAAACGAGCATAGGTGGGTGATTCAAGCAGAATTATGGTATAGAATGGGCATAGGATGGTCAAAAACGAGTACAAACGAGATATTCTAGCCGAATAACTGGCCTAGGTTGGTGAAACGAGTATAGAAATACGATTCTAACCGAAATAAGGCATCAAAAGCTCGTAAAACGGTGAAACCGAGTACAAATGGGTGATTCGAACCGAAATATTTTATAATATGGTCGTAGGATGATGAAAACGAGTTTAGATTGCCGATTCTAATCGAAATGTGGTATAGAACAGGGGTAGAATCGTGAAAACAAGTATAGACGAGTGCTTCTAACCGAAATGTGGTGTAGAATGTGCGTAGATTGGTGGAAACAAGCATAGATGGGGGATTCCAACAAAAATAGGGTGAAAAAGTGGCGTAAATTTGCGGAAACGAGTACTGAAATATGATTGTAATCGAAACAAGGTGTCAAATGATCATAGAATGGGGAAAACGGGTATAGACGGGTGATTCGAACCGAAATATGGTGTAACACGATCGTAGGATGATGAAAACGAGTTTAGATCATTGATTCTAATCGAAATATGATATAAAATAGGGTTGGAATCGTAAAAACGAGTATAGATGAGTGATTTTGAATATAATATGATGTAGAATGTGCGTAGATTGGGGAAAACGAGTATAGATAGGTGATTCTAACCAAAATAGGGTATAAAAGTGGTGTCGATTGGTGGAAACGGGTACTGAAAGACGATTGCAATCGAATTAAGGTACCAAATGATCGTAGAATGGTGGAAAAGAGTATAAATGAGCGACTCTAACCAAAATATGGTATAGAATGAGCTTAGAATGCTGAAAACGTGCTTAGATTGGTGATTATAACCAGAATATGGTATGAAGCGGACGTAGAATGGTGAAAGCGAGTGTAGATGGGTGATTCTAACTGAAATATGATATAGAATGAGCGTAGAATGGTTAAACGAGTATAGATGGGTGGTTCTTACCGAAATATGGTGTAGAATAGGCTTAGATTGGTGAAAACGAGTATAGATGGATGATTCTAAGCGAAATTATGGTATAGAATGAGCTTAGATTGGTAAAAACAAGTATAAATAGGTGATTCTAACCGAAATATAGAATAGAATGAGCTTTGGATGATCAAAAAGATTATGGATGGGTGATTCTAAGCAGAATTTGGTATAAAATAAGTGTAGAATGGAGAAAACGAGCGTGGATATGTGATTCTAACCGAAACTATTGTATTGAATGTGCATAGATTGGTGAAAATGACTATAAACGGAAGATTGTATCCAAACTAAGGTATATTACTGGCCCGGATTGGTGAAACGAGCATAGAAATACGATACTGACCGAAATAAGGCATCAAATGCTCATAGAATAGTTAGAACGATTATAAACGGGTGATTCGAACCGAAATATGGGTGGTTCTAACCAAAATATGGTATAGAATGAGCTTAGAATGCTGAAAACGGGTTTAGATCGGTGATTCTAATCAAAATATCGTACAAAACGGACGTGGAATGGTGAAAACGAGTATGGATGGGTGATTCTAACTGAAATATGATAGCGTAGAATGGTTAAAAACGAGTATATATGGGTGATTCTAACCGAAATATGGTCTAGAATAGGCATAGATTTGTGAAAACGAATATAGGTAGGCGATTCTAATTATGGTATAGAACGAGCTTAGATTGGTGAAAACAAGTATAAATAGGTGATTCTAACCGAAATATGGAATAGAATGAGCGTAGGATGATCAAAATGAGTATAGATGGGTGATTCTAACCGAAATGTGGTATAAAACAGCTGTAGGGTGGTAAAAACGAGCACAGATGTGTGATTCTACCCAAAACCGTGGTGTAGAACGGACGTAGAATGGTAAAAACGAGTATAGACGGGAGATTCAAACCGAAATTAGGTATATAACTGGCCTAGGTTGTTGAAACGAGTACATAAGTAAGATCATAACCGAAATAAGGTATCAAATGCCCGTAAAATGGAGAAAACGAGTGTAAACGGGTGATTTGAACCGAAATATGGTATAATATGATCGTAGAATAATGAAAACAAATTTGGATCATTGATTGTAATCGAAATATTATGTAAAACAGTGGCAGAACCTTAAAAACGAGCATAGGTAGGTGATTCAAGCAGAATTATTGTGTAGAATGGGCATAGAATGGTAAAAAATGAGTACAAACGAGATATTCTAGCCGAATAACTGGCCTAGGTTGGTGAAACGAGTATAAAAATATGATTCTAACCGAAATAAGGCATCAAAAGCTCGTAAAACGGTGAAACCGAGTACAAATGGGTGATTCGAACCAAAATATTTTATAATATGGTCGTAGGATGATGAAAACGAGTTTAGATTGCCGATTCTAATCGAAATGTGGTATAGAACAGGGGTAGAATCGTGAAAACAAGTATAGACGAGTGCTTCTAACCGAAATGTGGTGTAGAATGTGCGTAGATTGGTGGAAACAAGCATAGATGGGGGATTCCAACAAAAATAGGGTAAAAAAGTGGCGTGGATTTGCGGAAACGAGTACTGAAATGTGATTGTAATCGAAACAAGGTGTCAAATGATCGTAGAATGGGGAAAACGGGTATAGACGGGTGATTCGAACCGAAATATGGTATAGCACGATCGTAGGATGATGAAAACGAGTTTAGATCATTGATTCTAATCGAAATGTGGTATAAAATAGGGTTGGAATCGTAAAAACGAGTATAGATGAGTGATTATGAATAGAATATGGTGTAGAATGTGCGTAGATTGGGAAAAACAATTATAGATGGGTGATTCTAACCAAAATAGGGTATAAAAGTGTCACTACCACTTTTCCATGTAAGGGCATTCTGTAATTTAACTACTTAAATAATTATGTATTTAATTAATTGCTGAGTTTTATAAGTAATTATATATTGTTAATAATATTTAGTTTTAGGTCTAACCCTAGAAATCCATTAGGACAACCCTAATGGGTAAACCCTAGTTAGAAAACCCTATTCTAGCAAAACCCTAGAATTTAAAAATTAGGGTGAACCCTCAAAACCCTAGACTGACTTAACCTGAGTCTATTAGGTTCTACATGAGAGGGCCAGGGGGTTTAACCTAAAAACTAGGCATAGAAACCCTAAAACCTAGGTTTAATATAAAAAGAAGCTTCCCACAAAGCCATCCTTCATGTAAACAGGAGAAACCCTAGCCTCCACAAGAGAAAAACCATCTCCCATCCAAAAATTCGAAACCCTAACCCTAGCTTCCATTTTCTCCTCCTCCAAAGCAAAAGAAGCAAAGAACGTGGGTCAGGGAGCCTTGGAGAAGAAGAGCCTCGTTGAAGGAACCTTCCCTGCAGGTAAAACCCTAGTTTTACTCATTTAAATTCTGTGTACAAGATGATAATGGCCATTAGGAACCCCCAAAATCTGTGTGTAGTTCAATTTTAGGGTTTTTGTTTAGGTTTAAGTACCCCAACAATAGTTTTTCCCCAATTAACAGAACCCTAACCCTAGATATTCGTAGGTAGGTTGATTCCATCTCGTATGGGTAGGTTGAACTTGATTTTTAGGGTTTTGGCTTGGGTATTCATGATGAATATTGTGGGATCTGTTTTTCTGCCCTTCCTGTGTTTGATGAAATGTCTATTAGGGTTTACTTATCTAGGTATTCTAATTTCTGTAATTGATGTATGAATCTATATGTATATATATGTATTGTGTGTTGGGGGCATTCATTTGTACATTAAGATTTGAAGAACTGGGTGCAGTCGGGCAACTTGTGCCTGTGCACAGTCAAGGGAGGAGGGGGCAGAATTCTCTGTTCAGTCGGGTTTGGTTCAGAGTTAGTGAGATTGACTGTGTCCCTGTGTCAGCAACAAGGTATTAGGGGGGGGGGGACTGATACTTAAGTATCAGCATAGTAGCAGAGTCTCAGTGTTAGAATTTTTATGTTCCTTGTAGTATCAACTGTGTAAGCAATGTGAGAACTAGGTATTAGAGATCTGGGTAGTTCCAATCTGTTAAACTCTGTGTGTTGGGTTGGGGTATAGTGTGTGTCCATGAGTAATCAGCATACATAATGTATCAGTCACCATTGCACATTGTGTGAGGGTTGTGTTATTCCTTGCTGTGTATTTCTGTAGGTATTAGAGATCTGGGTATTAAGTGGCTGTGTGCAGAGCAGAGTGAGTGGATGTGAGGTGCAGCAAATTGCATACAGCAGTGTGTGGCAATGTGTGCCTGTGTAATATGGGGTTATGGCTGTGAATTGGGTTTCTGTCAGTGTATTTGAATTGGGGAGGTAAATTCTGTAAAACTGAATTCTATGTGTAGCAGTAGGTATTTAAGTTATGGTTTTCTAGAGGGTTAATACCCATCAATGTATCAGTAGACAGGATTATTGTGAGTGTTCATGTGTTAGTTGGTAGCAACTTAAGTATCAGTATTGGGGACTGATACTTAATTTCAGTTGGGGAATTGTATATGGCTGTGCTGAGTTCACAGAGTAGGGTGCATTGGAAACCTGTGTATGTGCAGTGAACTGTATTAGTGCAGTTTAGTACTGTGTCAGTATAGGTGTATGACTGGGTATGTGAGGGTATAGTTGGGATAGATGTTTCAGTCCATAATTGCCAGTTTCAGATCTCAGTAGCCATTTGAGATACATGTGTGTGTGCCCTTTTGAGAGTAAATTATCTAGGTTAAATGTGGACATGTGCAGTGGGTTAGCATCAGTAGGATATGTGTGTATCAGTGCCATACCTGTCTATGTGTGACTGTGTATTTCCTGTCCAGTGTGTTGGGCATTGGGGTTTCAGTATTAGTGTTAGGAAGAAATGCATCAGTTAGCAGTGTGAGTGAGTTGGTAATTTAGTGTAGATGTTAATATGGGGTACTGTGGGTTATGGTATTAAGTATAGGAGTAAGGTATAAGTTAAGTCACTAAATAAACACTATCCTATAGATAAATTGGGCAAGTATAATTATAAGTTATGTATATATCATTACGACTCACTATATAGTCTATATAGCTATATGATGCCTAGTATCTAGATACTCATGAGGTGGACCTAGAAACCTAGTCACAACCTAGTTTTAACTAGTATTAGTTAAAAATAGCTAGTATGAACCTAGAAGCAAGGTATTAACTAGTTTTGACCAAAAACCTAGAATTGACTTGGTTGGACCTAGTATTGACCAGAAAACCTTAGACATGGCCTAGAAACCTCGTTTTTAAATTGTTAAGCATGTTATTCTTTTAATTCATTAATTAACATTGAATTTCCATAAATAGGTCATTGTGATTCCATTTTGGACCTCGCTCCTTACATTCTGCTCAGGACCACAGGCGAGTACATTCTCTGACAGTTTTCATGGTTGATTACTTCTATAAATTGTAGTGTATTTCATACTTGATTCCGACACTATGGATACACGGGTTAGCACCCTAGATCCCCATCATGAGGAGTCGTGATTGGAATCCATCGTGCTAGCTGGGGGATGGGGAACTATTAGTAGATTATGTGATCATATCCACCCTTACCATGCATCATAGCTCACCCCACATCTCACGTCGGGTGCGGCCTGACCATCATCATGCCTCATAGCTGTTATATATGATTAGCCTGACCATTATCATGCATCATAGCTAACCAAATGGTTAGCCTGACCTTCAAGAATCATAGCTAATCATATATAACCAGCCTGATCCAGTCCCAAGCCGATCACATAATAAACTAATATTTCAAACACTTAACTAGATGTTTTATCTTTATTCAGACTTACTTGTTCTAGCATTCACTATTTATTGCTCATTGCTAGATACTTATTGTCTATTTCATTTCTTCAGTACTTCACATGTTCAGCTTTTATTTCCATCTTGTATCTCTTACACTGTTTATAGATTTTGTCAATTTAATGAAACTGCTGTTAGTGCTTGTGCTTCGCTCCAATCCTGACTGGATAACAACATTTTCAGAGAACCTGGAGGACTTTTGCCCTACTCATTACGGTCCAGGAATAGAGGAGGATTTCACCCCAGAAATCCCAGAGGAGGTGCCTATCCTAGAGGAGAACTTGCCTGCCCATGCTTAGATTATTTTCTGCATTATTATTCTAGACTGAGACTGAGACTGTGATGTATTTATTTTATTTGTGACTTTGTGAGGTCATTTAGACCCAGGTTTTGAGTTGAACTTCTTGTGGTTGGTTTTAAATAGAACTCTTTTCAATCCTCATCGTGCCATTATGTTTATAGTTGTGATTGAGTATATTATAGATGTGATTTATTTATCAAATGTCCTCCGTACGGAGTTGAGACTATTGACAGGATGTGCTATATTTGTGACCTAGACAGCGTTCTACCGCCGATGCTGCGGCGTAGGCTGGACGTACCCACGACTCATGCCCAAATTCCGGGTGCGGGTCGTGACAAAAAGTGGTGTGGATTGGTGGAAACGGGTACTGAAAGGCAATTGCAATCGAATTAAGGTACCAAATGATCGTAGAATGGTGGAAAAGAGTATAAATGAGCGACTCTAACCGAAATATGGTATAGAATAAGCTTAGAATGCTGAAAACGTGCCTAGATTGGTGATTATAACCAGAATATGGTATGAAGCGGACGTAGAATGGTGAAAGCGAGTGTAGATCGGTGATTCTAACTGAAATATGATATAGAATGAGCGTAGAATGGTTAAACGAGTATAGATGGGTGGTTCTTACCGAAATATGGTGTAGAATAGGCTTAGATTGGTGAAAACGAGTATAGATGGATGATTCTAAGCGAAATTATGGTATAGAATAAGCTTAGATTGGTGAAAACAAGTATAAATAGGTGATTCTAACCGAAATATAGAATAGAATAAGCTTTGGATGATCAAAAAGATTATGGATGGATGATTCTAAGCAGAATGTGGTATAAAATAAGTGTAGAATAGAGAAAACGAGCGTGGATATGTGATTCTAACCGAAACTATTGTGTTGAATGTGCGTAGATTGGTGAAAACGACTATAAACGGAAGATTGTATCCAAACTAAGGTATATTACTGGCCCAGATTGGTGAAACGAGTATAGAAATACGATACTGACCGAAATAAGGCATCAAATGCTCATAGAATAGTTAGAACGATTATAAACGGGTGATTCGAACCGAAATATGGGTGATTCTAACCAAAATATGGTATAGAATGAGCTTAGAATGCTGAAAACGGGTTTAGATCGGTGATTCTAACCAAAATATCGTACAAAACGGACGTGGAATGGTGAAAACGAGTATGGACGGGTGATTCTAACTGAAATATGATAGCGTAGAATGGTTAAAAACGAGTACATATGGGTGATTCTAACCGAAATATGGTCTAGAATAGGCATAGGTTTGTGAAAACGAATATAGGTGGGCGATTCTAATTATGGTATAGAACGAGCTTAGATTGGTGAAAACAAGTATAAATAGGTGATTCTAACCGAAATATGGAATAGAATGAGCGTAGGATGATCAAAATGAGTATAGATGGGTGATTCTAACCGAAATGTAGTATAAAACAGCTGTAGGGTGGTAAAAACGAGCACAGATGTGTGATTCTACCCAAAATCGTGGTGTACAACGGACGTAGAATGGTGAAAACGAGTATAGACGGGAGATTCAAACCGAAATTAGGTATATAACTGGCCTAGTTTGTTGAAACGAGTACATAAGTGAGATCATAACCGAAACAAGGTATCAAATGCCCGTGAAATAGAGAAAACGAGTTTAAACGGGTGATTTGAACCGAAATATGGTATAATATGATCGTAGAATAATGAAAACAAATTTGGATCATTGATTGTAATCGAAATATTATATAAAACAGTGGCAGAACCTTAAAAACGAGCATAGGTGGGTGATTCAAGCAGAATTATGGTGTAGAATGGGCATAGAATGGTCAAAAACGAGTACAAACGAGATATTCTAGCCGAATAACTGGCCTAGGTTGGTGAAACGAGTATAGAAATACGATTCTAACCGAAATAAGGCATCAAAAGCTCATAAAATGGTGAAACCGAGTACAAATGGGTGATTCGAACCAAAATATTTTATAATATGGTCGTAGGATAATGAAAACGAGTTTAGATTGCCGATTCTAATCGAAATGTGGTATAGAACAGGGGTAGAATCGTGAAAACAAGTATAGACGAGTGCTTCTAACCGAAATGTGGTGTAGAATGTGCGTAGATTGGTGGAAACAAGCATAGATGGGGGATTCCAACAAAAATAGGGTGAAAAAGTGGCGTGGATTTGCGGAAACGAGTACTGAAATATGATTGTAATCGAAACAAGGTGTCAAATGATCGTAGAATGGGGAAAATAGGTATAGACGGGTGATTCGAACCAAAATATGGTATAGCACGATCGTAGGATGATGAAAACGAGTTTAGATCATTGATTCTAATCGAAATGTGGTATAAAATAGGGTTAGAATCGTAAAAACGAGTATAGATGAGTGATTCTGAATAGAATATGGTGTAGAATGTGCGTAGATTGGGAAAAACGAGTATAGATGGGTGATTCTAACCAAAATAGGGTATAAAAGTGGTGTGGATTGGTGGAAACGGGTACTGAAAGGCGATTGCAATCGAATTAAGGTACCAAATGATCGTAGAATTGTGGAAAAGAGTATAAATGAGCGACTCTAACCGAAATATGGTATAGAATAAGCTTAGAATGCTGAAAACGTGCTTAGATTGGTGATTATAACCAGAATATGGTATAAAGCGGACGTAGAATGGTGAAAGCGAGTATAGATGGGAGATTCTAACTGAAATATGATGTAGAATGAGCGTAGAATGGTTAAACGAGTATAGATGGGTGGTTCTTACCGAAATATGGTGTAGAATAGGCTTAGATTGGTGAAAACGAGTATAGATGGATGATTCTAAGCGAAATTATGGTATAGAATGAGCTTAGATTGGTGAAAACAAGTATAAATAGGTGATTCTAACCGAAATATAGAATAGAATGAGCTTTGGATGATCAAAAAGATTATGGATGGGTGATTCTAAGCAGAATGTGGTATAAAACAAGTGTAGAATGGAAAAAACGAGCGTGGATATGTGATTCTAACCGAAACTATTGTGTTGAATGTGCGTAGATTGGTGAAAACGACTATAAACGGAAGATTGTATCCAAACTAAGATATATTACTGGCCCGGATTGGTGAAACGAGTATAGAAATACGATACTGACCGAAATAAGGCATCAAATGCTCATAGAATAGTTAGAACGATTATAAACGGGTGATTCGAACCGAAATATGGGTGATTCTAACCAAAATATGGTATAGAATGAGCTTAGAATGCTGAAAATGGGTTTAGATCGGTGATTCTAACCAAAATATCGTATAAAACGGACGTAGAATGGTGAAAACGAGTATGGATGGGTGATTCTAACTGAAATATGATAGCGTAGAATGATTAAAAACGAGTACATATGGGTGATTCTAACCGAAATATGGTCTAGAATAGGCATAGATTTGTGAAAACGAATATAGGTGGGCGATTCTAATTATGGTATAGAACGAGCTTAGATTGGTGAAAACAAGTATAAATAGGTGATTCTAACCGAAATATGGAATAGAATGAGCATAGGATGATCACAATGAGTATAGATGGATGATTCTAACCGAAATGTGGTATAAAACAGCTGTAGGGTGGTAAAAATGAGCACAAATGTGTGATTCTACCCAAAACCGTGGTGTAGAACGGACGTAGAATGGTGAAAACGAGTATAGACGGGAGATTCAAACCGAAATTAGGTATATAACTAGCCTAGGTTGTTGAAACGAGTACATAAGTGAGATCATAACCGAAACAAGATATCAAATGCCCGTGAAATGGAGAAAACAAGTATAAACGGGTGATTTGAACCGAAATATGGTATAATATGATCGTAGAATAATGAAAACAAATTTGGATCATTGATTGTAATCAAAATATTATATAAAACAATGGCAGAACCTTAAAATCGAGCATAGGTGGGTGATTCAAGCAAAATTATGGTGTAGAATGGGCATAGAATGGTCAAAAACGAGTACAAACGAGATATTCTAGCCGAATAACTGGCCTAGGTTGGTGAAACGAGTATAGAAATACGATTCTAACCGAAATAAGGCATCAAATGCTCGTAAAACGGTGAAACCGAGTACAAATGGGTGATTCGAACCTAAATATGGTATAATATGGTCGTAGGATGATGAAAACGAGTTTAGATTGCCGATTCTAATCGAAATGTGGTATAGAACAGGGGTAAAATCATGAAAACAAGTATAGACGAGTGCTTCTAACCGAAATGTGGTGTAGAATGTGCGTAGATTGGTGGAAACAAGCATTGATAGGGGATTCCAACAAAAATAGGGTGAAAAAGTGGCGTGGATTTGCGAAAACGAGTACTGAAATGTGATTGTAATCGAAACAAGGTGTCAAATGATCGTAGAATGGGGAAAACGGGTATAGACGGGTGATTCGAACCGAAATATGGTATAGCATGATCGTAGGATGATGAAAACGAGTTTAGATCATTGATTCTAATCGAAATGTGGTATAAAATAGGGTTGGAATCGTAAAAACGAGTATAGATGAGTGATTATGAATAGAATATGGTGTAGAATGTGCGTAGATTGGGGAAAACGAGTATAGTTGGGTGATTCTAACCAAAATAGGGTATAAAAGTGGTGTGGATTGGTGGAAATGGGTACTGAAAGGCGATTGCAATCGAATTAAGGTACCAAATGATCGTAGAATGGTGAAAAAGAGTATAAATGAGCGACTATAACCGAAATATGGTATAGAATGAGCTTAGAATGCTGAAAACGTGCTTAGATTGGTGATTATAACCAGAATATGGTATGAAGCGGACGTAGAATGGTGAAACGAGTGTAGATGGGTGATTCTAACTGAAATATGATATAGAATGAGCGTAGAATGGTTAAACGAGTATAGATGGGTGGTTCTTACCGAAATATGGTGTAGAATAGGCTTAGATTGGTGAAAACGAGTATAGATGGATGATTCTAAGCGAAATTATGGTATAGAATGAGCTTAGATTGGTGAAAACAAGTATAAATAGGTGATTCTAACCAAAATATAGAATAGAATAAGCTTTGGATGATCAAAAAGATTATGGATGGGTGATTCTAAGTAGAATATGGTATAAAACAAGTGTAGAATGGAGAAAACGAGCGTGGATATGTGATTCTAATCGAAACTATTGTGTTGAATGTGCGTAGATTGGTAAAAACGAGTATAAACGGAAGATTGTATCCAAACTAAGGTATATTACTAGCCCGGATTGGTGAAACGAGTATAGAAATACGATACTGACCGAAATAAGGCATTAAATGCTCATAGAATAGTTAGAACGATTATAAACGGGTGATTCGAACCGAAATGTGGGTGATTCTAACCAAAATATGGTATAGAATGAGCTTAGAATGCTGAAAACGGGTTTAGATCGGTGATTCTAACCAAAATATCGTACAAAACGGACGTGGAATGGTGAAAACGAGTATGGATGGGTGATTCTAACTGAAATATGATAGCGTAGAATGGTTTAAAACAAGTACATATGGGTGATTCTAACCGAAATATGGTCTAGAATAGGCATAGATTTGTGAAAACGAATATAGGTGGGCGATTCTAATTATGGTATAGAACGAGCTTAGATTGGTGAAAACAAGTATAAATAGGTAATTCTAACCAAAATATGGAATAGAATGAGCGTAGGATGATCAAAATGAGTATAGATGGGTGATTCTAACCGAAATATGGTATAAAACAGCTGTAGGGTGGTAAAAACGAGCACAGATGTGTGATTCTACCCAAAAACTGTGGTGTAGAACGGACGTAGAATGGTGAAAACGAGTATAGACGGGAGATTCAAACCGAAATTAGGTATATAACTGGCCTAGTTTGTTGAAACGAGTACATAAGTGAGATCATAACCGAAATAAGGTATCAAATGCCCGTGAAATGGAGAAAACGAGTGTAAACGGGTGATTTGAACCGAAATATGGTATAATATGATCGTAGAATAATGAAAACAATTTGGATCATTGATTGTAATCGAAATATTATATAAAACACAGTGGCAGAACCTTAAAAACGAGCATAGGTGGGTGATTCAAGCAGAATTATGGTGTAGAATGGGCATAGAATGGTCAAAAACGAGTACAAACGAGATATTCTAGCCGAATAACTGGCCTAGGTTGGTGAAACGAGTATAGAAATACGATTCTAACCGAAATAAGGCATCAAAAGCTCGTAAAACGGTGAAACCGAGTACAAATGGGTGATTCGAACCAAAATATTTTATAATATGGTCGTAGGATGATGAAAACGAGTTTAGATTGCCGATTCTAATCGAAATGTGGTATAGAACAGGGGTAGAATCATGAAAACAAGTATAGACGAGTGCTTCTAACCGAAATGTGGTGTAGAATGTGCGTAGATTGGTGGAAACAAGCATAGATGGGGGATTCCAACAAAAATAGGGTGAAAAAGTGGCGTGGATTTGCGGAACGAGTACTGAAATGTGATTGTAATCGAAACAAGGTGTCAAATGATCGTAGAATGGGGAAAACGGGTATAGACGGGTGATTCGAACCGAAATATGGTATAGCACGATCGTAGGATGATGAAAACGAGTTTAGATCATTGATTCTAATCGAAATGTGGTATAAAATAGGGTTGGAATCATAAAAATGAGTATAGATGAGTGATTCGAATAGAATATGGTATAGAATGTGCGTAGATTGGTGAAAACGAGTATAGATTGGGTGATTCTAACCAAAATAGGGTATAAAAGTGGTATGGATTGGTGGAAACGGGTACTGAAAGGCGATTGCAATCGAATTAAGGTACCAAATGATCGTAGAATGGTGGAAAAGAGTATAAATGAGCGACTCTAACCGAAATATGGTATAGAATGAGCTTAGAATGCTGAAAACGTGCTTAGATTGGTGATTATAACCAGAATATGGTATAAAGCGGACGTAGAATGGTGAAAGCGAGTGTAGATGGGTGATTCTAACTGAAATATGATATAGAATGAGCGTAGAATGGTTAAACGAGTATAGATGGGTGGTTCTTACCGAAATATGGTATAGAATAGGCTTAGATTGGTGAAAACGAGTATAGATGGATGATTCTAAGCAAAATTATGGTATAGAATGAGCTTAGATTGGTGAAAACAAGTATAAATAGGTGATTCTAACCGAAATATAGAATAGAATGAGCTTTGGATGATCAAAAAGATTATGGATGGGTGATTCTAAGCAGAATGTGGTATAAAACAAGTGTAGAATGGAGAAAACGAGCGTGGATATGTGATTCTAACCGAAACTATTGTGTTGAATGTGCGTAGATTGGTGAAAACGACTATAAACGAAAGATTGTATCCAAACTAAGGTATATTACTGGCCCGGATTGTAAAACGAGTATAGAAATACGATACTGACCGAAATAAGGCATCAAATGCTCATAGAATAGTTAGAACGATTATAAACGGGTGATTCGAACCGAAATATGGGTGATTCTAACCAAAATATGGTATAGAATGAGCTTAGAATGCTGAAAATGGGTTTAGATCGGTGATTCTAACCAAAATATCGTATAAAACGGACGTGGAATGGTGAAAACGAGTATGGATGGGTGATTCTAACTGAAATATGATAGCGTAGAATGGTTAAAAACGAGTACATATGGGTGATTCTAACCGAAATATGGTCTAGAATAGGCATAGATTTGTGAAAACGAATATAGGTGGGCGATTCTAATTATGGTATAGAACGAGCTTAGATTGGTGAAAACAAGTATAAATAGGTGATTCTAACCGAAATATGGAATAGAATGAGCATAGGATGATCAAAATGAGTATAGATGGGTGATTCTAACCGAAATGTGGTATAAAACAGCTGTAGGGTGGTAAAAACGAGCACAGATGTGTGATTCTACCCAAAACCGTGGTGTAGAACGGACGTAGAATGGTGAAAACGAGTATAGACGGGAGATTCAAACCGAAATTAGGTATATAACTAGCCTAGGTTGTTGAAACGAGTACATAAGTGAGATCATAACCGAAACAAGATATCAAATGCCCGTGAAATGGAGAAAACAAGTAAAAACGGATGATTTGAACCGAAATATGGTATAATATGATCGTAGAATAATGAAAACGAATTTGGATCATTGATTGTAATCGAAATATTATATAAAACAGTGGCAGAACCTTAAAATCGAGCATAGGTGGGTGATTCAAGCAGAATTATGGTGTAGAATGGACATAGAATGGTCAAAAACGAGTACAAACGAGATATTCTAGCCGAATAACTGGCCTAGGTTGGTGAAACGAGTATAGAAATACGATTCTAACCGAAATAAGGCATCAAATACTCGTAAAACGGTGAAACCGAGTACAAATGGGTGATTCGAACCGAAATATGGTATAATATGGTCGTAGGATGATGAAAACGAGGTTTAGATTGCCGATTCTAATCGAAATGTGGTATAGAACAGGGGTAGAATCGTGAAAACAAGTATAGACGAGTGCTTCTAACCGAAATGTGGTGTAGAATATGCGTAGATTGGTGGAAACAAGCATTGATAGGGGATTCCAACAAAAATAGGGTGAAAAAGTGGCGTGGATTTGCGGAAACGAGTACTGAAATGTGATTGTAATCGAAACAAGGTGTCAAATGATCGTAGAATGGGGAAAATGGGTATAGACGGGTGATTCGAACCGAAATATGGTATAGCACGATCGTAGGATGATGAAAACGAGTTTAGATCATTGATTCTAATCGAAATATGGTATAAAATAGGGTTGGAATCGTAAAAACGAGTATAGATGAGTGATTATGAATAGAATATGGTGTAGAATGTGCGTAGATTGGGGAAAACGAGTATAGATGGGTGATTCTAACCAAAATAGGGTATAAAAGAGGTGTGGATTGGTGGAAACGGGTACTGAAAGGCGATTGTAATCGAATTAAGGTACCAAATGATCGTAGAATGGTGGAAAAGAGTATAAATGAGCGACTCTAACCGAAATATGGTATAGAATGAGCTTAGAATGCTGAAAACCGTGCTTAGATTGGTGATTATAACCAGAATATGGTATGAAGCGAACGTAGAATGGTGAAGCGAGTGTAGATGGGTGATTCTAACTGAAATATGATATAAAATGAGCGTAGAATGGTTAAACGAGTATAGATGGGTGGTTCTTACCGAAATATGGTGTAGAATAGGCTTAGATTGGTGAAAACGAGTATAGATGGATGATTCTAAGCGAAATTATGGTATAGAATGAGCTTAGATTGGTGAAAACAAGTATAAATAGGTGATTCTAACCGAAATATAGAATAGAATGAGCTTTGGATGATCAAAAAGATTATGGATGGTGATTCTAAGCAGAATATGGTATAAAACAAGTATAGAATGGAGAAAACGAGCGTGGATATGTGATTCTAACCGAAACTATTGTGTTGAATGTGCGTAGATTGGTGAAAACGAGTATAAACGAAAGATTGTATCCAAACTAAGGTATATTACTGGCCCGGATTGGTGAAACGAGTATAGAAATACGATACTGACCGAAATAAGGCATTAAATGCTCATAGAATAGTTAGAACGATTATAAACGGGTGATTCGAACCGAAATATGGGTGATTCTAACCAAATATGGTATAGAATGAGCTTAGAATGCTGAAAACGGGTTTAGATCGGTGATTCTAACCAAAATATCGTACAAAACGGACGTGGAATGGTGAAAACGAGTATGGATGGGTGATTCTAACTGAAATATGATAGCGTAGAATGGTTTAAAACAAGTACATATGGGTGATTCTAACCGAAATATGGTCTAGAATAGGCATAGATTTGTGAAAACGAATATAGGTGGGCGATTCTAATTATGGTATAGAACGAGCTTAGATTGGTGAAAACAAGTATAAATAGGTAATTCTAACCAAAATATGGAATAGAATGAGCGTAGGATGATCAAAATGAGTATAGATGGGTGATTCTAACCGAAATATGGTATAAAACAGCTGTAGGGTGGTAAAAACGAGCACAGATGTGTGATTCTACCCAAAACTGTGGTGTAGAACGGACGTAGAATGGTGAAAACGAGTATAGACGGGAGATTCAAACCGAAATTAGGTATATAACTGGCCTAGTTTGTTGAAACGAGTACATAAGTGAGATCATAACCGAAATAAGGTATCAAATGCCCGTGAAATGGAGAAAACGAGTGTAAACGGGTGATTTGAACCGAAATATGGTATAATATGATCGTAGAATAATGAAAACAAATTTGGATCATTGATTGTAATCGAAATATTATATAAAACAGTGGCAGAACCTTAAAAACGAGCATAGGTGGGTGATTCAAGCAGAATTATGGTGTAGAATGGGCATAGAATGGTCAAAAACGAGTACAAACGAGATATTCTAGCCGAATAACTGGCCTAGGTTGGTGAAACGAGTATAGAAATACGATTCTAACCGAAATAAGGCATCAAAAGCTCGTAAAACGGTGAAACCGAGTACAAATGGGTGATTCGAACCAAAATATTTTATAATATGGTCGTAGGATGATGAAAACGAGTTTAGATTGCCGATTCTAATCGAAATGTGGTATAGAACAGGGGTAGAATCATGAAAACAAGTATAGACGAGTGCTTCTAACCGAAATGTGGTGTAGAATGTGCGTAGATTGGTGGAAACAAGCATAGATGAGGGATTCCAACAAAAATAGGGTGAAAAAGTGGCGTGGATTTGCGGAAACGAGTACTGAAATATGATTGTAATCGAAACAAGGTGTCAAATGATCGTAGAATGGGGGAAAACGGGTATAGACGGGTGATTCGAACCGAAATATGGTATAGCACGATCGTAGGATGATGAAAACGAGTTTAGATCATTGATTCTAATCGAAATGTGGTATAAAATAGGGTTGGAATCGTAAAAATGAGTATAGATGAGTGATTCTGAATAGAATATGGTATAGAATGTGCGTAGATTGGTGAAAACGAGTATAGATGGGTGATTCTAACCAAAATAGGGTATAAAAGTGGTATGGATTGGTGGAAACGGGTTACTGAAAGGCGATTGCAATCGAATTAAGGTACCAAATGATCGTAGAATGGTGAAAAAGAGTATAAATGAGCGACTCTAACCGAAATATGGTATAGAATGAGCTTAGAATGCTGAAAACGTGCTTAGATTGGTGATTATAACCAGAATATGGTATAAAGCGGACGTAGAATGGTGAAAGCGAGTGTAGATGGGTGATTCTAACTGAAATATGATATAGAATGAGCGTAGAATGGTTAAACGAGTATAGATGGGTGGTTCTTACCGAAATATGGTATAGAATAGGCTTAGATGGTGAAACGAGTATAGATGGATGATTCTAAGCAAAATTATGGTATAGAATGAGCTTAGATTGGTGAAAACAAGTATAAATAGGTGATTCTAACCGAAATATAGAATAGAATGAGCTTTGGATGATCAAAAAGATTATGGATGGGTGATTCTAAGCAGAATGTGGTATAAAACAAGTGTAGAATGGAGAAAACGAGCGTGGATATGTGATTCTAACCGAAACATATTGTGTTGAATGTGCGTAAGATTGGTGAAAACGACTATAAACGAAAGATTGTATCCAAACTAAGGTATATTACTGGCCCGGATTGGTAAAACGAGTATAGAAATACGATACTGACCGAAATAAGGCATCAATGCTCATAGAATAGTTAGAACGATTATAAACGGGTGATTCGAACCGAAATATGGGTGATTCTAACCAAAATATGGTATAGAATGAGCTTAGAATGCTGAAAATGGGTTTAGATCGGGTGATTCTAACCAAAATATCGTATAAAACGGACGTGGAATGGTGAAAACGAGTATGGATGGGGTGATTCTAACTGAAATATGATAGCGTAGAATGGTTAAAAACGAGTACATATGGGTGATTCTAACCGAAATATGGTCTAGAATAGGCATAGATTTGTGAAAACGAATATAGGTGGGCGATTCTAATTATGGTATAGAACGAGCTTAGATTGTGAAAACAAGTATAAATAGGTGATTCTAACCGAAATATGGAATAGAATGAGCATAGGATGATCAAAATGAGTATAGATGGGTGATTCTAACCGAAATGTGGTATAAAACAGCTGTAGGGTGGTAAAAACGAGCACAGATGTGTGATTCTACCCAAAACCGTGGTGTAGAACGGACGTAGAATGGTGAAAACGAGTATAGACGGGAGATTCAAACCGAAATTAGGTATATAACTAGCCTAGGTTGTTGAAACGAGTACATAAGTGAGATCATAACCGAAACAAGATATCAAATGCCCGTGAAATGGAGAAAACAAGTAAAAACGGATGATTTGAACCGAAATATGGTATAATATGATCGTAGAATAATGAAACGAATTTGGATCATTGATTGTAATCGAAATATTATATAAAACAGTGGCAGAAGCTTAAAATCGAGCATAGGTGGGTGATTCAAGCAGAATTATGGTGTAGAATGGACATAGAATGGTCAAAAACGAGTACAAACGAGATATTCTAGCCGAAAAACTGGCCTAGGTTGGTGAAACGAGTATAGAAATACGATTCTAACCGAAATAAGGCATCAAATGCTCGTAAAACGGTAAAACCGAGTACAAATGGGTGATTCGAACCGAAATATGGTATAATATGGTCGTAGGATGATGAAAACGAGTTTAGATTGCCGATTCTAATCGAAATGTGGTATAGAACAGGGGTAGAATCGTGAAAACAAGTATAGACGAGTGCTTCTAAACCGAAATATGGTGTAGAATATGCGTAGATGGTGGAAACAAGCATTGATAGGGGATCTCCAACAAAAATAGGGTGAAAAAGTGGCGTGGATTTGCGGAAACGAGTACTGAAATGTGATTGTAATCGAAACAAGGTGTCAAATGATCGTAGAATGGGGAAAACGGGTATAGACGGGTGATTCGAACCGAAATATGGTATAGTACGATCGTAGGATGATGAAAACGAGTTTAGATCATTGATTCTATTCGAAATATGGTATAAAATAGGGTTGGAATCGTAAAAAACGAGTATAGATGAGTGATTATGAATAGAATATGGTGTAGAATGTGCGTAGATTGGGGAAAACGAGTATAGATGGGTGATTCTGAACCAAAATAGGGTATAAAAGAGGTATGGATTGGTGGAAACGGATACTGAAAGGCGATTGTAATCGAATAAGGTACCAAATGATCGTAGAATGGTGGAAAAGAGTATAAATGAGCGACTCTAACCCGAAATATGGTATAGAATGAGCTTAGAATGCTGAAAACGTGCTTAGATTGGTGATTATAACCAGAATATGGTATGAAGCGAACGTAGAATGGTGAAAGCGAGTGTAGATGGGTGATTCTAACTGAAATATGATATAAAATGAGCGTAGAATGGTTAAACGAGTATAGATGGGTGGTTCTTACCGAAATATGGTGTAGAATAGGCTTAGATTGGTGAAAACGAGTATAGATGGATGATTCTAAGCGAAATTATGGTATAGAATGAGCTTAGATTGGTGAAAACAAGTATAAATAGGTGATTCTAACCGAAATATAGAATAGAATGAGCTTTGGATGATCAAAAAGATTATGGATGGGTGATTCTAAGCAGAATATGGTATAAAACAAGTATAGAATGGAGAAAACGAGCGTGGATATGTGATTCTAATCGAAACTATTGTGTTGAATGTGCGTAGATTGGTGAAAACGAGTATAAACGAAAGATTGTATCCAAACTAAGTATATTACTGGCCCGGATTGGTGAAACGAGTATAGAAATACGATACTGACCCGAAATAAGGCATTAAATGCTCATAGAATAGTTAGAACGATTATAAACGGGTGATTCGAACCGAAATATGGGTGATTCTAACCAAAATATGGTATAGAATGAGCTTAGAATGCTGAAAACGGGTTTTAGATCGGGTGATTCTAACCAAAATATCGTACAAAAACGGACGTGGAATGGTGAAAACGAGTATGGATGGGTGATTCTAACTGAAATATGATAAGCGTAGAATGGTTTAAAACAAGTACATATGGGTGATTCTAACCGAAATATGGTCTAGAATAGCATAGATTTGTGAAACGATATAGGTGGGGCGATTCTAATTATGGTATAGAACGAGCTTAGATTGGTGAAAACAAGTATAAATAGGTAATTCTAACCAAAATATGGAATAGAATGAGCGGTAGGATGATCAAAATGAGTATAGATGGGTGATTCTAACCGAAATATGGTATAAAACAGCTGTAGGGTGGTAAAAACGAGCACAGATGTGTGATTCTACCCAAAACTGTGGTGTAGAACGGACGTAGAATGGTGAAAACGAGTATAGACGGGAGATTCAAAACCGAAATTAGGTATATAACTGGCCTAGTTTGTTGAAACGAGTACATAAGTGAGATCATAACCGAAATAAGGTATCAAATGCCCGTGAAATGGAGAAAACGAGTGTAAACGGGTGATTTGAACCGAAATATGGTATAATATGATCGTAGAATAATGAAAACAAATTTGGATCATTGATTGTAATCGAAATATTATATAAAACAGTGGCAGAACCTTAAAAACGAGCATAGGTGGGTGATTCAAGCAGAATTATGGTGTAGAATGGGCATAGAATGGTCAAAAACGAGTACAAACGAGATATTCTAGCCGAATAACTGGCCTAGGTTGGTGAAACGAGTATAGAAATACGATTCTAACCGAAATAAGGCATCAAAAGCTCGTAAAACGGTGAAACCGAGTACAAATGGGTGATTCGAACCAAAATATTTTATAATATGGTCGTAGGATGATGAAAACGAGTTTAGATTGCCGATTCTAATCGAAATGTGGTATAGAACAGGGGTAGAATCATGAAAACAAGTATAGACGAGTGCTTCTAACCGAAATGTGGTGTAGAATGTGCGTAGATTGGTGGAAACAAGCATAGATGGGGGATTCCAACAAAAATAGGGTGAAAAAGTGGCGTGGATTTGCGGAAACGAGTACTGAAATGTGATTGTAATCGAAACAAGGTGTCAAATGATCGTAGAATGGGGAAAACGGGTATAGACGGGTGATTCGAACCGAAATATGGTATAGCACGATCGTAGGATGATGAAAACGAGTTTAGATCATTGATTCTAATCGAAATGTGGTATAAAATAGGGTTGGAATCGTAAAAATGAGTATAGATGAGTGATTCTGAATAGAATATGGTATAGAATGTGCGTAGATTGGTGAAAACGAGTATAGATGGGTGATTCTAACCAAAATAGGGTATAAAAGTGGTATGGATTGGTGGAAACGGGTACTGAAAGGCGATTGCAATCGAATTAAGGTACCAAATGATCGTAGAATGGTGGAAAAAGAGTATAAATGAGCGACTCTAACCGAAATATGGTATAGAATGAGCTTAGAATGCTGAAAACGTGCTTAGATTGTGATTATACACCAGAATATGGTATAAAGCGGACG